>ML398259.1:0-22473 GCA_005239525.1 Nicotiana knightiana
GCTTGCTGGGACGCCACGGGGCGCGTCCAAGGGGTCATGGGAAAGCCGCCCATGACATTACATTTGATTTTGTTATCTTTCTTTCTTTCCAATCATGTACAAAAGTCATTAGTTTGGAATTACTGTACTGATGTTTTCGAAGGTCATTGGGCCTGTTAATTGGCCTAACAAGGCGGCATGCCCAATTTGGGGCCTAATGGTTTCCAAACTATATTATTATTTGGGCTCAATTTTAGGCCCACAAATGTTTACAACAGACCTGGTTGAGGTCTGAACGTGAGTATTTCCTCATGTATAACTCACGATACCGTGAAACCAACTCCTAAACATCTTAGTAATTAAGTAAGTCATCGGAAGCATTTATCAACTCCTCAGTTTCACATCAACTAATCCTTCGACAAAGATTCATAATTAATTAATCCTTCCATTAATTCATGGGCCACCAGTTTATGATGTGAAATAATTGTCTAAATAGTAGAACAATTTAGTAAGCAACAAAGGCATTTGAAATCCTATTGTCTAATTCCATGAGCTCTTGAACTTCATACATAATCCCAAAATATAGGAAGAAATAATTCATAAATGTCGTAGTTTGCTATAGGCACGTAATCAAAATATCACGACTATGGGTACGGTTTTCGTGGGATAGTCGTGATACATAACTCCCAATTCGAGTATGCGTTTCACGTGACTCGACCATCACTTCAAATAATAATAATAATAGAATAAACATGTTGTAAATCGCGAGCGCATTTTACGTGGCGCGATTCGCGATGTGCACCAAAACAAAGGAGTACGCAACATCGCAACTTATTCAAACGAATTTCATAAATACTAAAAGCGGTCAAAAAGTAATGCACGATAGGTTCAAATATGTAATAATTCAGATAATTAAGCCAATTATTAATAGTTGAACGACCGTGCTAAAACCACGAAACTCGGGAATGCCTCACACCTTTTCTCGGGTTAACAGAATTTCTTACCCGTTCTTCTGTGTTCACGGACCAAAGATAGAGTCAATTTCCTTGATTTGAGATTTAAAAATAAATCGGTGACTTAGGACACTATAAATTATTCCAAGTGGCAACTCTGAAAAATAAATAAATAATTTCATTTCGATTAAATATATCTTAAATTGGAAAAACCCTTATCCCTTCGAAAAAAGAAGGCGTGACAATTCATTAACTGATTCTCTAAAGAGAAGAATTCCAATTTCCAACAACAAAATGATTTCCACAACCTGAAATTTGAACAATTTTTTAGAGCTAATCTCATTCTCTGAATGTAAAATGTCAATTTTCTACTATGACAAGATATTTAGTAGGCGTTTGGACATAAGAATTGTAAAATTCCAAAAAAATGGTGAATTTTTACTTTGACAAGATATTTGTTTTTCCTTGAAAATCAATAAAAATATAAATATCCTTCCTTATCGCTCTTTGTTGCGACGTGCAACCTGCTCCTACCTGTCCATTATTATTTTTCCTTCCTAAATATATCATCCTTATTACTCATGTTGCAGCGTGCAACTCGATCCCACATGCCCACCCTTATCACTCATTTTTGCGGCGTGCAACCCGCTCTCACCAGATATATCATATCAATTTATTCATAATTTCACAATTCAAGTCAAAGTCTTTCACAATATTTATGTCTCGACAATTGTAAACAGAACAGATTTCACTTTAAATAACAGTAAAAGCAGAATATGAAATAATGACAATAAAATAATGAGTGTTCCAACCTTTATTTTATGAACAGTAAAACATGCATATTCTCCCTTATCATTGTCTTGTTGCGGCGTGCAACGCGATCCCACATATTCACAATATCACAATCAATTTGTTCACTCGTATCACAATCAATTATCCACCCTTATCACAGCCCCCTTATCACAATCAATTTTATTTATTCATCAAAAACTTTCACAGTTTAGGCCAAGCCTTTCACAACACCTTTATATAAACAATTGCAAATAAAAAATAGTATAGCTCGTAAGCTTCAACCAATATCATTTTACAATAAAACCAATCAGAATATATGTAAACCTCGTAAGGCTGTCAACCCAGCTCAATCTTTATGCACTATGATAGAATCAAGAGAACAGCCAACACTTTTAACACACTTGCAACAACAATTGGCAATAATCGATTAAAATCAAATAGCCACGTAAACCTCAACATTCCTAAGACAGTTAAACTGCAATTCTCATAACTTCCTCAATATTATCAAAAATGAAAGCAACAGGAACATAAATATATATGTGCCTCGTAAAAATAATGCCAAACTACTCAACCATTTTGTACCACAAGGGAACCAAATAAACAACCAATACTCTTTCCAAAATAACCACAACAATATTTAACAACAACGGAATAAGGCCAAGTAATCGTAGAAACAATAATGAACATAGAACAATTAAGCCATGAATCAATTAACTTGGGAACGGGGAAAGGGATCATGTTTAACAGACCATTTGGTGGTGCATAGATACTCGTCACCTCACCCATATACTACACAAATGTATTTCACATAGCAAACAAGTAGGGACTCATATTCCCTCAAGTCAAAGTTAGATCAAACACTTACATCAAATTCTCAGGCCACTCACTGCTCAATTATAGCTTTTCCCTTTGAATTCACCTCCAATACACTCGAATCTAACCATAATTAACTTAATATCATTAATTAATGCTAAAGGAACTAACTTTACTGAAAATTATAATTTTTCCTAAGTTTTCTCAAAAAAAGTAAAAACCCGACCCCGGNCTTAATATCATTAATTAATGCTAAAGGAACTAACTTTACTGAAAATTATATTTTTTCCTAAGTTTTCTCAAAAAAAGTAAAAATTCGACTCCGGCCTCGCTTGGTCTAAACTCGGGTTCGGACCAAATTACGTTTACCCATTCACCCACGAACCCAAATATATATTTAGTTTCGGAATACGACCTCAATTCGAGGTAAAGATCAGATTTTTACAAAATTCCCTAATTCTACCCAAACCCTCAATTTTTACCATGAAAATTCTTAGTTTTTGATGTAAAAGAGATGAAAAACAATGAGTAATTAAAAAAGTAAAGTTTATAATTGATTATCTATGACTTGGGGGTGATATTTGGTGAAGAAATTTATTCCTAGAGCTGTGGGGTTCGAAAATTTGAAGAAGAAGAAGTCTGTCCGTTTTATATATATATTTCTGTCAGCTATTCTGCCTCGTTTCTCATGCCAAATGATCCTGAAACTCGATTTTTATGTCTCCAATTGATTCCTTGTGAAATTCTAGTCAATTTAGGCTTTTGAATCACTCAATTTGACCTTATAATGAAGGAAATATGTAGGTTTTAATATTTGTAAAAAGTGTAGATTTTTAATACGCCGTCAGTGGCAATTTCGTAATTAACCTGAAAAATCTGGCAACATTAGTAAAATTACCATAAAATCCTCATACGATATCCAAATTTGATGATTCTTTTTGCTACAGTCCGTAATTACGATACGGATCTAATACTTCATTCAAAACAGAAATCGGAGCTCATTCTCTTAATATGATATCATTTATGCTTGAAAAAACGACGTTAAAGCATAAGAAAGAATGAGCGCAACACAACCCAAACCTATTTGAAACTCACCAGAGCCCTCGGGGCTCTAAACCAAACATGCATGCAAGTCTAAAAGCATCATATGGACTTGCTCGTGCGATCAAATCATGAAAATAACATGTAAATCTATGAATTAAACCTCAAAACTCATTATTTTTCTCAAGAACACTTAAACTTCACTATTTATCAACCGAATGTCCGAATCATGTCAAACGAACTCCGTTTTTCACCAAATTTCACAGGCAAGGCCTAAATATCATACAAACATGTATCGAGCTCTAGAACCACAATATGGGCCCTATACCAACAGTTTCAAACATAAATTTCTTTCTTTATTTCATTAATATTTCAGCAAAATAACTTATTTCAAAAATTGATTTCTAATGCTTGGGACCTCAAAATTCATTTTCGGGCATACGCCCGAGTCCCATATTTTACTGCAGACCTCCCGGGATCGTCAGAACACGGATTGGGTCCGTTTACTCAAAATGTTAACCAAAGTTAATTTTAATAAAATTTAACTCTAGAAATTATTATTTCTCATATTTTCACATAAAAGCTTTCCGGTTTCACGCCCGGACTGCACATGCAAATCGAGTTATTTAAATTAACCTTTTTAGGGCTATTAAGCCTAGAACGGAGTCTAATTTCACAGAATGACTCCTTGGGTCATCACAAATAGCTTTTTGGAGTTTTTCAAATTTTTGAAAATTTTTAAAATGCATCTTCAGGTGAAAATTGAAAATTTTATAATCAAACGCTGATTTCGAAAATAAAGTGAAATTTTTGAAAGAAAAAAAATTTTATGTCCAAACGGGCTCTTAATGCCATCATAACATTGACTGCAACTTGCTTCGTCTTTTTGGACATGTCCAATTGGCTGCTAATTACATTTATGGTTAATTAGTTTAATAATACTTTAAATAATTTTTCATGCTTATCAGCTACTTTCATCCGGCTAAACCAAATGGGTTATTAGTTTTTCTTTTCTCTCATATTGAAAGTTAAATTGTATTAAAAGTCACTCTTAGAAAAATTAAATTTTAAAAAAACACTTAGGTATGACTGATCTAATTGTCAATGAAGTGAATTTAATCTTTAGAGATCAAAATTCAAATCTTAAGAGAAATAAAAATATTAGTTCTTTCTTCCCATTTGTTCAGTTGTATACTATACTATTTGATGCGTTATACTACATTATTCGTCTTCCTGTGCAATGGATGTCTTAACATACTATATGTAAGGTGATTTTTTCTAAAGAGATATTCTCGCTTCTATCTATCTTTAATCGGATTATGAAACTTTCTTCTCGAGTTGCGAAACTCATGAATCTATTAGAAAGCTGAATTAGCAACTATACCAGTTTTTAAGTGGATGAAATCGATCAAATGGTCTCTGTTAGAGATGAGATTGCACATATTTATGGATTGAACGAGATTCAAGGTGAGGAAATGGTTAAATTTACCAGCAGACTTGTGTTGCCAATAGATAACAAAATTTGATGAAATAATCGAGATATTTGTGTTGATGGAAGGTAATAAGATTTTAATTATTCTTAACCGCAATATTTGCTCACTCTGGCACGAATATTGTTATAAAAAGAGTAAATAAGTGAAAATTGTTGTAAAATCTATAGTAATTGTGGATGTTCACTACTCCCACTACTTTCACCCATGATGTAAATAACCTCCCACTACTTATCACTTTTGTGATTGTAACTCCCACACCTCCATAACCTCTCCCCATGATCTCAAAGGTTAATGTCATGTTTAAGACAATCCTTTTGTACCCTTCAATGTGATAGTAAAAATAGAGTCATGCAATGTGATATGGATACACTTGAACACTTGATGAAATAAGAAAGTTATCTCTTCTTCTCTTATTCTATCTTCTTGCTTTATATTGTTACTTTGAGCTACATTTTTTAACACGTTATCAACACGAAATTGAGCTCTTTTCGTTGTTCAGGTATATTTGTTTATTTTGTTTTCTTTGTCTTATATTTTGATTTCATGATTAGTGTCTTTAATATGCAATTTCATAATTTCTCACACCTCTAGATATGTGTAAAAATAAAGAATTCTATGTTTCTTTATTTTTAAGTTATTTTCATGATTGTTATGTGAAAGTTACTAATTTTCATGTTAGTAGAATTAATTGATAGAAAAATACTTATTTTATGTTGTTCGACATTTGAAATTGTGTTAAAGTTAGAAGACATTTTTGTTCTAGTTAACATCAAAGATATACTAATAATTTGGAAAAAAATATAATATTCTTTTCTATGGAATTATCACTTTAGTGCATATAGATCACAAATTTGATATTATGTCAATTTTCAAGATTCTTTACGCTATTATCCTAATGATTTCTAATTATTTATCTTCTTTGATAGCGTTCACTATGTCGAATTGTCAAAGCTTGAGTTTGTGGCACTTGACATTTCTGAAAAGAATTACCTATCATGGGTTCTCGATGTTGAGATTCATTTAGCCGCTAAAGGCCTTGGTGACACCATTACTCATGGTAATAAGGCATCGAGCCAGGATAAAGCGAAGGCCATGATTTTCTTTTGTCATCATTTGGATGAAGGTTTGAAGGTTGAATATTTAACAGTGAAAGATCCACTTGAATTATTGGATTGACTTGAAGGAAAGGTATGATCACCTTAAGGCTACAGTATTGCCAAGGGCTCGATATGAGTGGATCGGTTGCAAGATTTTAAGAACGTAAGTGATTATAACTCTGATGTATTTCGAATCACTTCCTAGTTGAAATTATGTGGAGATGTTATGAATGATGAGGATTTGTTGGAAAAGACTCTTACGACTTTTCATGCTTCAAATATGGTACTACAACAGCAATACCGTGAAAGGAGTTTTAAAAAGTATTCTGAATTGATCTCATGCCTTCTGGTGGCTGAGCAACATAATACGATTTTGCTGAAAAATCATGAAGCCCGTCCCGCAGGGTATGCTGCGCTTCCTGAAGCGAATATGGCAGCTAGACGTGAATGTACGTGGGCATGGAAATGGTAAGAGACGATATAATAGTCGTCAACGTGGTGGTCATGGCAAATGAGAGAACAATATGGGTTCTCAAAACAATCCTTCAAGAGGCAAAAGCGGTAACTGCCACTGCTGTGGCATGAAAGGTCATTGGAAAAATGAATGTCGTGCACCTTAGCATTTTGTCAAGCTTTAGCAAAACTCCATCAAAAGAAAGGAAAATAATGTTGGAGAATCTTCTGATAATGCCCCAATGGAGTCTCACTTGACCTTTAAAAATGATTTTGAGGCAGGACCTTCAAACAAAAATGATGACAATGCCGAGGCAAATCTTACTTTGAATGATGATGATTTTGAAGGCATCGATGATCTTACTCATTTGGAAGTTGAATACTTCTTTGGAGATCAAAACTAAAGTTTGATCATTTTACTGGGAAATGCAATTATGTTGTTATTTTTATTTCCAGTATTTTTTTCTCTCGTTTTAAAGTTGTTTATATGTTCAAGTAGTACTTAAGTTGTCGTATGGTATTGTTAGTTTTTTCCGTATTTCTCATGGTGTACCTTTTTTTTTATGAAGAAAATAAAATTTCCCAGTCTTCAATTGGATTCAAGATGAGTAATGACTATTTATGCCTTTTGGATACAACTCACACAATATTAAGAGAAAAGAAAATTTTCTCTTGTTTGGTTATGAAAAATACATATGTTAATACAATATCTGGTAGTACAAAGTTAATTGAGGGCTCTGGAAGAGCGGCCGTATTACTACCTGGAGGAACAATGTTAGTTATTAATAATACATTGTATTGTAGTAAGTCTCAAAGAAACTTGTTGAGTTTCAAAGCTATTCACCAAAATAGCTATCATGTTGAGACCTCTAATGAAGGAAGGTTGAATACCTTTATATTACTACAATAAAAGCGGGAAAAAAATGTGTGCACGAAAAATTGCTCGCATTTTCTTCTGGATTGTACCACACAAACATTGGTGTGGTTGAATCATATGACATAGTAAACAAAAGATTTACTACTTCTAATGATTGTATCATTTGACATGACCGGTTAGGCCATCTTGGTTCTAACATGACGCCCAGAATAATAGAGAATTCAAATAGGCACACATTGAAGAACAAAAAGATTCTTCAATTTAAGGAATTATCTTGTGCTACTTGTTCTCAAGGAAAATTGGTTACTAAACCATCAACAGCTAAAGTTAGGATTGAATCCCCTGCATTTCTGGAACATATACAGGGTGATATATGTGGGCTTATACACCCTCTATGTGGACCATTCAAGTATTTTATGGTCTTGATAGATGCATCTACAAGATGGTCACATATGTGCTTATTGTCAACTCATAATATGGCATTTGCGAGATTGTTGGCCCAAATAATAAGGTTAAGAGCACAATTTTCAGATTATGCAATTAAGACAATTCATCTTGATAATGCTGGTGAATTTACATCTCAGGCCTTTACTGATTATCGTATGGCCACTGGAATAAAAGTTGAGCATCCAGTTGCTCATGTTCATACTCAAAATGGTCTAGCAGAATCATCGATTAAACGCCTCTAATTAATAGCTAGACCATTGCTAATGAGGACAAAACTTGCCCTTTCAGTGTGGGGACATGCTATTTTGCAAAGCGCTTGATGTATCATTTATGGAGGGCGAGAAGGTTCTGTTGAAGGTCTCGCCGATGAAGTGTATTATGAGTTTTCAGAAGAAGGGAAAGCTGAGCCCGAGGTTTATAGGCCCATTTGAGGTGTTGAGACGAGTTGGGGAGGTTGCTTACGAGCTTGCTTTACCTCCCAGTTTATCAGGGGTTCATTCGGTCTTTCATATATCCATGCTCCACAGGTATCACGTTGACTTATCTCACGTGGTTGATTTCAGTACCATTCAACTCGATGAAAGGTTGGGTTACGAGGAGGAGCCAATTGCTATCATTGACAGGCAGGACCGCCAGTTGAGGTCCAAGAGGGTTTCCGCCGTAAAGGTCTAGTGGAGGGGCCAACCAGTCGAGGAGGCGACTTGGGAGTCCGAGGAGGACATACGGAGTAGATATCAACACTTATTCAGCACTCCAGGTATGATTCTAGACCCGTTCGAGGACGAACGTTTGTTTAAGAGGTGGAGAATGTAACGACCCGACCGGTCATTTTGTGTTCTAGGACTCCGTTCCCCTAAATGAAACTTCCCGTAGTTGCTTCTTCTGATTTATGTCTTGCGGGGATGGGTGGTTCGAGGTTTGGAGGAATTCGAAGTGGTATGGGAATACTTAGTTCCTTAAGGTTGGCCTTGAAGGCCAAGTTTGACTTCGGTCAACATTTTTAGTAAACGACCTCGGAATCGAGATTCAAAGATTCTGGTAGGTTCGTATGATGATTTCGGACTTGGGCATGTGTTTGGAACGGGTTTTGGATGACCCGAGGGCATTTCGGCGCCAAATAGTGAAATAAGAATGTCCTTAAGTTCAAATTTTAAGGTTTGGAATGTGTTTTTGTGTTATCGAGATCCAAACGGTATTCCGATACCGATAATAATTCCATTATGTCATTTATGACTTTCTTGCAAAATTTAGTGTCATTCCGAGTAGTATAGGTAGGTTCGGCTTATTGAAAGCGAATTCAAGAACTTGAAGTTCTTAAGTTTGATCCAATAGGTTTTGGGGTATGATTTTTAGATTTAGCGATGTTTAGGACATTCCGAAGGCTCGAGCGAGTTTGAATTATGATTTAGGACTTGTTGGTATATTTGGACGGGGTCTCGGGTGGGCCCAGATACCATTCAAGCATCGAGCGAGGCAAAAAAACTAGCCTTAAAAGACTGCTGGTGCACCAGATCTGGTGCGACCGCACCTGCGGAGGTCAAGCCGCAGGTGCGAGACCGTTTCTGCGGTCCCAGCCTCGCAGGTGCGGCTCCTGAAGAAGCTGCCCATTTACGCAGATGCGAACCCCTTTTCGCAGAAGCAGAGCCGCAAGTGCGGACTCTGCTCCGCAGGTTCGAAGCCAGGCCTCCTTCCCCTTCTCCGCGGATGCGAGATTTTTCTCGCAGATGCGAGACCTTCAAGTGTGGTCCTCGAGCTGCAGGTGCGAAAAGCCTATAGGAAGTGAGTCCCGTTTTAAATACGGGACTTGACCATTTTTGAACACTATTCTTCTTCTTTGGGCGATTTTGAGAGCATGCAAGGAGGATATTCGACCTAGCTACTGTAAGGTAAGTAATTACTACTTATACTTGAATTCTTAGGTAGATTAACACAACAATTCATGGATACTATGGGTTAGAGTAAAACCTAGGTTTTTGACAAAAATGAAAAAATTACCAAGAAATGTGTTAAGGAATTATACAAAAACTATATATTATTGATCCTTAGGCCATGGGTGATAGTTTCCTTCAAAAATTTCCGGAATTCGAGCATGTGGGCCTGGAGGTGTATTTTAGAATTTTCCCAATTTAGGTTGAAATGATCATTTAAGTAGGAGAATTAAGGACTTTGGAGTATAGACTGGTTTGTTTATACAATATTTGACTAGTTTCGAGTTCGTGGGCGACGAATTTGGAGTTTCGGGCGCATTCTTGACCCGAAAAGTAGACTTGCCACGAGGTAAGTCTCCTTTCTAACCTTGTAAGATGTAATTTTCCCCATAGAAGAGTTAAATGATTATGTGTTATTGTTTGTGGGGGACTACGTACATGCGAGGTGACGAGAGCCCGTACATAGTGACTATTATTGTTATGTCCGGGTAGTTAGGCCCACACCATGCCATGTGAATTCCATTAACTTGAGTTATATGCTTTGTAACTTCATTGTATGCAACTTTGTTTTAAGAAAACCGAGAATTTGATGTTTTAAAAGAATTGTTATTTGGAAAGGATTGAAAGAAAGATGTTGTGTTTGCATGTGACCGCTTCGCAATTTATATCCCTCGAGCAGAGTGATTCTTTACCCTACTCTCATGGGAGCGGGCCGTACGTCGCGGCAGGTTAATAGATGCATCTATGGTTCGCGCCATTCGACCCTTCGGCAGTGCACAGTTACTATTATTATGTTGACCTAGGCCGGATATTTTTTTTATGACTGTTGAGTTGTGAAATATCCTGGAAGATCGAACTGAAAACTTGTAATTTTGGTGCTTCACCATGTATTTGGATTTTATTACGATTCGATATTTATTTCCTTACTATCCGTGCTTACCTGTTGTCCTCTTTTAAAATTATCACCTAAACATATTATTTTGACCCTAGTAAGTGTCTAGTCGACTTCTCATCACTACTTCTTCGAGATTAGGCGGGATACTTACTGGGTACATATTGTTTATGTACTCATGCTACGCTCTGTACTTAATTGTACATGTTCTGAGGCAGGTGCATCTGGGTTCCAGTCCGGAGCTCGCTCCTGAGTTATACTAGTCGAGGCTTCACGGTGAGTTGCTCCTCTTGGCGACTTCCAGGAGCACTTTGGAGCTATTCTTTTGTTATTTCTGTCTATACTTACTCAGATATTAGGACAGACTTTCATTCTTTTTATATTATTCTACTAGATTCCTGTAGACTTGTGACACTAGTTCCTGGCACACACACGCTAGTAGACTTTATTTTGGGAGGTAATCGCTAATTATGACTTCATGATTATTTATTTTGCATAAGTTGCCTAAGTTATCCGTTTCTCCTTAATGTCTCAAAACTAAGTTAAGCAAGTGTTGAAAAATGTTTTTGGTAAACTACATGAAACTCACTAGTAGATAATGGTTGGATTGCCTGACTGCGTGTGGGCGCCATCGCGACCTGGGTTAGGATTTGGATCGTGACAACATGGTATCAGAGCTCTAGGTTCACGTAGGTCTCACAAGCTACGGGCAAACCCAATAGAGTCCTACGGATCAGTACAGATCTGTATTTATCTTCGGGAGGCTATAGGGTGTTAGAAAATCTCTCTTTATTCACCTTCTGTCGTGCAGCTGATTGTATACTAAATCTCACTTTCTATTCTCTCATAGATGGTGAGGACGCGTGCAACCGATGTTCCAGACCCGGGAGGGGCCGCTACCCCTTCATCCGAGGCCATGGCAGAGGCCGGGTGAGGGCACCGGCCCGAGGTAAGGGACGAGGACGTCCCAAGACCGTACCAGTCGTACCCTCAGCGGATCCAGTAGAGGATCCCATCACTAAGGAGCAGGGCGAGGTGCCCGCAGCAGATCCTGCCCCTTTGGATTTTACGACAGCGCCAGGATTTCAGGAAGTCATGGGCCGTATGATGCGGTTCATGGACACCATGACTCAGGCTGGTTTATTTCCAGCAGATCCGGTCGCATCTCAGGTGGCAGGGGGAGCACAGACCCCTACTGCACAGGTCGTCGGACATGCAACAGTCGTATATCAGACCCTGGGTACACTACCCGTGGGCGGGGTCCAGCCAGCAGCAGCAGCACCTAAGGTCAGACCAGCTGCGAACTGTGATCCGCAGAAGTTATTAGACAGGTGGACCAGGTTGCACCCTCATGTCTATGGTGGTGAGCGTCATGAGGACGCATAAGACTTTATTGATACATGCAGGGAAAGACTGCACAACATGAGGATACTGGAGTCTCATGGAGTTGACTTCACTACTTTCCAGCTAGAGGGCAGGGCCCGTAGATGGTGGCAGTCCTATATTCTTGGCAGACCGGCAAATTCCCCTCCCATCACTTGGGAGCAGTTCACCCGGATATTCCTGGACTGGTATATTCCACCCTCAGAGAGGGAAGAGCTGCGGTATCATTTTGAGCAGTTGGAGTAGGGTCAGATGTCAGTGACCGACTACGAGGATAGGTTTTCTGAGATGTCTCTCCATGCACTCATGATACTTCCTACTGACGCAGAGAGAGTGAGAAGATTTGTAGCTAGGTTGCATCCAGATATTAGGGCCAACATGGACCGAGAGGTGGAGATGGGGACTCCTTATCAGCTTGTGGTAGAGATTGCTCGCAGGATCGAAGGTTATCGATCGAGGAGCAGAGAGCAGGGTCAGCAGGATAAGAGGGATAGATTTTCTAGGGATTTCAGAGGTGCTCCAGCTAGGGGCAGAGGTCAGTTTGGTAGGGGCCAACCTAGTAGGCCCCCATATTCAGCACCACCACCACCTCCACGAGGTGTCCTAGCGAGGCCTTATTTCAGCGCCATGCCGGAGAGTTCTTACCGCCCGCCAACTATTCAGGGTTCCTCCGGCGGGTATTCTGGTCATTAGGGGTCTACCAGTCCTTATTTCAGTGCTATGCCAGAGAGTTCATACCGTCCTCTTGCTATTCAGGGTTCTTCTTCAGGGCCGCAGGCCATGGTGCCGGGAGGTTATAAGTGTGGGGATCCATGTCACATGAAGAGGCATTGTCCCAGGCTTCGGGGCAAGGCAGTGCAGCAGGGTCACCAGCCTATAAGATCAGCACCAACGGTTCAGTCGCCCAGAGGTAGAGGACAGGCTGGTAAGGGTCATCCCAGAGGTGGAGGCTAGGCAGAAGGATCCCAGTCAGCTCCTGTTTATTCTGGTGGAGGTCAGTCATCCGGTGCTCCAACTAGATTCTATGTTATTCCGGCCAGATCAGATGTAGTGGCCTCAGATGCCGTGATCACATGTATTATTTCAGTATGCGGTAAAGATGCATCGGTATTATTCGATCCAGGGTCCACTTATTCATATGTATCAGCCTTATTTGCTCATTCCCTGGATATTCCTCGTGAGTCCTTGGGTACTCATGTTTATGTGTCCACCCTTGTGGGCGATTCTGTGGTTGTGGACCGGATTTATCGGTCCTGTGTGGTTACATTATGTGGGTTCGATACCAGAACGAAGCTCATGTTGCTTGATATGGTTGATTTTGAGGTCATCCTGGGCATGGATTGGCTGTCTCCCTATCATGCCATTCTATATTTCCATGCCAAGACTGTTACTCTAGCCATGCCCGAGTTGTCGATATTGGAGTGGAGAGGTTCCTCAGTTAGTGCCGCTATTCGGGTTATTTCTTTCCTGAAGGCTCAACATATGGTCGAGAAGGGTTGTTTGGCTTATCTTGCGTATGTGCGGGACACCACCGCCGAGTCACCGACGATTGATAGAGTGCCAGTAGTTCGAGAGTTTTATGATGTATTCCCTTCAGACCTTCCAGGTATATCACCGGATTGTGACATTGATTTTTGCATTGACTTAGCTCCAGGCACCCGACCTATATCTATTCCCACATACCGTATGGCTCCGAGAATATAGGGAATTGAAAGGACAACTTGAGGAGTTGTTGGCTAAGGGGTTTATCAGACCGAGTTTATCGCCTTGGGGTGCTCCATTGTTATTTGTGAAAAAGAAGGATGGGACTATGCGGAAGTGTATTGACTATCGCCAGTTGAACAAGGCCACCATAAAAAACAAGTACCCATTTCCGCGTATCGATGATTTGTATGACCAGTTGCAGGGTGCTCAGGTATTTTCTAAGATTGACCTGATATCGGGGTTCCATCAGTTGAAGATTCGGGACTCGAATGTTCCGAAGACGGCCTTTCGTACGAGGTATGGTCATTATGAGTTCCTGATGATGTCCTTTGGCTTGATTAATGCCCCAGCCGCATTTATGGACTTGATGAACAGGGTGTTCAGGCCTTATATTGATTCTTTTGTCATCGTCTTCATTGATGACATTCTGATTTACTCACGTAACCTGGGGGGAGCACGAGCAGCATTTGAGGGTTGTGCTCCAGACTTTGCGAGAACAGAAGTTGTATGCTAAGTTCTCCAAGTGCGAGTTTTGGTTGGATTCTATGGAATTCTTGGGGCATGTGGTATCCGGAGAAAGTATCAAGGTTGATCCTAAGAAGATTGAGGCAGTTCAGAGTCGTCTACGCCCTACTTCAGCTACAGAAATCAAGAGTTTCTTGGGTCTAGCGGGTTATTATCGCCGATTTGTGGAGGGCTTTTCATCCATTTCAGCTCCTCTGACTATATTGACCCAGAAAAATGCCCTATTTCGATGGTCCGACGAGTGTGAGGCGAGCTTTCAGAAGCTCAAGACAGCATTGACCTCAGCACCAGTTCTAGTGTTTCCTTCTGGTTCTGGGATGTATACAGTTTATTGTGAAGCTTCACGCGTTGGTTTGGGTTGTGTGTTGATGCAGGAGGGGCTAGTTATTGCATATGTTTCACGACAGCTGAAGGTTCATGAGAAGAATTACCATGTGCACGATCTGGAGTTGGCGGCGATTGTTCATGCTCTTAAGATTTGGAGGCACTACTTATATTGGGTGCCTTGTGAGGTTTATATACACCGCAGTTTGCAGCACTTGTTCAAGCAGATGGATCTTAATTTGAGGCAGCATAGGTGGCTTGAGTTGCTGAAGGATTATTACATCACCATTCTTTATCATCCGGGCAAGGCGAATGTGGTTGCAGATGCCTTAAGCAGGAAGGCGGAGAGTATGGGCAGCTTGGCTTTCATTTCGGCAGAGGAGAGACCTTTAGCTTTGGACATTCATTCCTTGGCTAATCGCCTGGTGAGGTTGGACCTTTTAGAGCCCAGTCGAGTTCTCGCACGTGTGGTGGCCCAGTCTTTATTATTGGGGAAGATAAAGACTCGGCAGTATGATGATTCGCACTTGGTGGCTCTCCGGGAGACGGTGGTACAGGGTGGTGCCAAGGAGGTTTCTATTAGCGAGGATGGTGTTCTGAGACTTCAAGGTTGCTTATGTGTCCCTAATGTTGATGGCCTGAACGAGAGGATTTTTAGAGGAGGCTCACAGTTCACGGTATTATATACATCCTGGTGCTATGAAGATGTATCGTGACCTGAGGCAGCACTACTGGTGGAGACGGATGAAGAAAGACAGAGTGGAGTATGTGGCTAGATGTCTAAATTGCCAGCAGGTTATATATGAGCACCAGAGGCCAGGAGGCCTACTTCAGCAGATGCCTATACCTGAGTGGAAAAGGGAGCGCATCACTATGGACTTCGAAGTTGGGTTGCCTCGGACCTTGCGGAAGGTTGATGCGGTTTGGGTCATTCTAGACAGGTTGACCAAGTCAGCACATTTCATTCCAGTAGCTACCACTTACACTTATGAGAGGTTGGCCCAGATCTACATTCGGGAGATAGTTTGGTTGCACGGTGTACCGGTGTCCATTATATCAGATCGAGGTCCTCAGTTCACCTCGCACTTCTGGAGAGCAGTACAGAGTGAGTTAGGCACCCGGGTAGAGCTCAGCACAGGATTCCACCCTCAGAACGACGGGCAGTCGGAGCATACAGTTCAGATATTTGAGTACTTGCTCAGAGCATGTGTGATTGACTTTGGAGGCCAGTGGGACCAGTTCTTGCCTTTGGCCGAGTTTGCATATAATAATAGTTATCAGTCCATCATTGAGATGGCTCTATTTGAGGCCTTGTATGGTCGGCGATGTCTGTTTAACCAAAGAATTAGACCATTTGACTAAAGCTTATTTTTAAGATGAATACGGGTTACTGATAATCAAGGTAATGGAGAAAAATGAATAATAGACAATATTGCAAAAATATAGAAAATCGAAGTTGATTGTATTCGAGAATCAGATGCCTTTACAAGTTGTATCCCCCTCCCTTATATAGGATATTCTTATAACGTACGACTCTTGCTATGGTTACTCATTACTGACTAATTATGACATTAATGAGGCGTTACAAAGGATAACGGTAATTGGGGTTCGGTTACATAACGTTCGAGTAATCAATTATGGGTCCTTGAATCTGCCTGTAGCGTTGTCTAGATTCATTCTGACCGTGCCTCTCTCCCGTTTTGATCAAGCTGAGTTTCCCGTGGCTGATAAGTTCATGGGTTTACTGAACCGTGCCTCTTTGTACTGTACCTCTTCAAAGAATCACATCCAGCTGTCGCGTTTTCCTGTGTCCATGTGGATGGCTGAGTTGTCAAAAGTTGGCTTATGTGTGAAACTCTTTTTTACCAATACAGATAGTCCCCCCCACTTACCATATATTTAACAATTAATATTTGGTAAGTGGATATTCATTTATGGCGGAAATATTTTTCCGCCGCTTTTCCTTGAATCGTTATATCATTCTCTGCACCATAGGCATCGTTTGTCACTTCCATTTAAATGCTCATACCACGTATACTTTTCGGATTGGTTCTGCATTTACTCGGCACCTTTTAGGGCCACTCTCGAAGTGACATCTTCAATTATGACTTTTCATCATTATTTTCCTTTTTCTTCATGTTTGATGGTTGTCTTGAAGTATAAATACATGTTTTCTTTTCTTTGTTTCCACGAAACACTTTTCTAACTTTGTCTTTTGTAAAGAACTTTCTTCTTCGGCTTTGTAAACATGTCTTCTTCAAACCAACCTCAAAGAGTAATAGATCTTGAAAGTTTAACGCCGTCTTCTGCTCCAACTAGGAGTCGGAGGGGTGGTAGACTTAGAAGTCTAGGATCCACTCCTTCGAGGGGCTCCTCTTCTTCTCAGATAGTTCCTCCTTCTTCCACTAGATCTCCAGTTTCTCCGAGATTTAGGGTTTCTCGGTCTTTTTCTAGAGGTAGAGGCGAACGCCTTCGTGAGCCTGGATTCGATGAAATTGTCCCTGCTGAGTTTGTTTTTGCTAGGGATAGTCAAGTTCTTGTAGATCAATCTTCTTCTCTTGATAGTGTCGAAAGATATCCAACCCTTATAACTGAGGGTCAGATTTCCTTGTTCGTAGGGAATGCTTTTGGAGGTCTGACTTTCCTGTCTATATTCCGAATAGTAACAAAATAATAACGTCTTACAAGACGAGATATTATTTTGTTTATACGTATCCTTTCACTTTAGGGTTTAGACCCCCCATTGACCCAGTTATAATTGAGTTTTGCCGTTTTTTCAATATCTGCTTAGGACAAGTTGGCCCGCTTGTGTGGCGAGTTGTCGCATGTCTTAGGAGTTTGGCTTCTTTAGCCTCGGTTCCTTTTACCTTCAACCATCTTATTCACCTCTACTCTCCTACCTTATTTCATGAAGGGGTTTTTACTCTGACTGCTAGAAGCAAAAGAGTGCTGGTAACCCCTGGAGATGATAAGGATAGGGGTTGGTACCTCCGGTATGTTGTTGTACCCACTATTGGTTTAGTGGGTGAAGAAAATATTCCCTTTCCTGAGAAGTGGAATCGCGCACGTGAGTATGCTTTAGCTCACATTTACTTTTTCTTGTTTTGACCTGAGTTGTTTTATTAACACCGTGTCTGTTTTTTCTTCTCTCAGTAATCATGAATACTGTTGAGAATGTTTTCGGTATTCGTGATTGGGTAGAAAAATTATTGTCTGTTGCTCCTTCAGAAGAAAGATCTTGGAAGTACCTCGCTGGGAGGTATGGTTGGCAAGTAAAGACCCACGGTAAGTGAAGCTCTTGTTCTTTCTTCTTTCCTTACTCGAGTCTTTTTTTTTGTCGTTTAACTTTTTTCCTTTTAATAGGGTTCTCTGCTCGTGGGGTGTCTGCTTCATCTATCCCGAAGATGTCCTTGTCTCAGGCCCAACAAATTGTTGTTGGTTCATCTTCCTCGAAGAGGAAGATTAGTGAGTCTCGTTTCATAGAAGAAGAAGAAGAAGAAGAGGGTGCTTTAGTGCACAGGCCACGGAGAAGGCGAATGGTTTTAGATGATGAGCTTACAGCCTTAACCTTGCCTTCCGTGTCTGTGATTGAGCCCCCTGTCCTTGATGATGTTTCACATTCCCCTATTCATGAGGGTGTTGATCTTGCTCCTGACGACGTCCCTTTGGCTGCTGTCTTTCCTGCTTCTTTGAGAGGAGTTGTTTCGTCTGTTCCTTTGGCTATTTCAACTTCTGATGTTGTTTTGCCCGTAACTTCTTCAACTCTTCAACTCTCTGTGCCTGCTTCTTTGCCCGTGGCTTCTCCAGCTCCTCAACCTTCCGTGCCTGTTGTTGTTCCATCTCTTCCTGCTTCCATGCCTTCCGTTAGGGAAGTAGGGTCTTCCAGCAGAGAGATGCGACAGGTGCTAATAGAGGTTCCAGCTGAGGGGAATCTTTCAAGAAAATGGGTGAGCCTGAAGTGTGGCTCAAGCCTTTGATAGGTCCCTCTGAGAAAGCAAAGCTAGCCAGCCACGGTGCTCTTACATGGGCCAATGAGGTCGTGCATACTTCTTTGAAGGTATGATGCAAGTTATCCTCTTTCACTCTCGTATATGAAATTTACCATATCTGACTGGTTTATTTCTTGTAGATTAACCTTATAGGCATGGAGCTTATGAAGAGGATTTCAAACACGGACCAAGAGACAAGAGAGTTGCAGGCCGATGTTGATAATTGGAGAGCACAGTATGATAGCTTAAGGATTGACATGGATGCTTTAGAAGAGGAAAGGAGTACCTTGAAGCGGCAGATGAGACTCATGGCAGCAGAACTGGCAGTGGAGAGGGCTTCTTGCAGTCAGGCTGATAAAGATAAGAGTGTTCTAGAGTCTTCGTTCACGGAGCAGCTGTCCCGTGCCTTAGAGGAGATTAGAGACTTGAAGAACTTGTTGGGGCAGAAGGAGGAATACTCAGGAGAGCTCGTGCAATCACTCACTCGTACTAAAGAAGACTTTCGTAGGGCTTTAGACAAATCTCAAACTTTAGAGGAGTCGATTGTTCCATTAAGGGCCGCCCATGAAGCTACGGAAGCGGAGAAGGACGGATTGAGAGCTGAGCTTCAAGTATGGGCAAAGGATTATGAAGATTTGCAAGAGGTGGCTACTGTCAATGTGATCTGGGTGTATATGAATTCTCGCCTTAACACATTGATGGAAATGAATCAAAAGGGTTTGGAAATTAATGCTAAAATAGCCAAAACTAAGTTATCCACGGAGAAGGCTCAACAAGGTCATAACCTCTCTTCACCTGATGGTGAGATTCCAGCCGCTCATGCATCTTCATCTCCAGTTGCTCCCGCTCCTTCTTCCACTGAAGTCAACCCCTCTCTTGAAAATATTTAGTTGGTTTATCCCTTTTTTTTTCTTTTTCTTTGTATCAATTGGTAGTTACCCCTAGTCCCATCGGGGGTAAATTTGGATTTCCTTTAAGTCCCCAAATGACAACTTAGGGGCACCACAATGTANTTTGCATGCTTCATTTTTCGAGGTTTTAGTTTTACCTTCGAGTTTTTTATGGGGAATGCTTTAGACTACTCGTACCTTTTTTATAATAGGAACGGTGTCATATCAAATGTGTGCCTTTTTGTAGTAGGCATAGTTTATGGAAGAGGGCCCTTTATAATTGACATGAAGAAGACATCTCAACTTCATGATAATGCAATAGAGTGATAGGAATTTTACACATGTTTAAGAATGTTTCCAAGGAAAGTTCTTTGTTGAACTTCCATGACATTTTACATGTGTTTGGTTATCGTCTAAAACTCATGTTTGCAACTAATTTTGTTTAACAGATTTGATATACTCTTGTATTTCGTAACTGTTTTTCATAGGTAACAGTTTTTCGATATTAATACAAGGAAACAACTATTTTTTACTAGTAACAATTTTTATAGAGATTGGGTTTTTACCCGCAACTGTTTTGGAAACATTAAGTACGAGGGAAATATTTTCTTATTCGTAACTATTTTTTTTTATCATAGTTTCTTGAACAAATATAAGGATTCAGATCTTTCATCCATAACTATTTTATTCGAGAACAGTTTTTTGAATGAGTACATTAATGATGATCTTTTACCCCTAACTGTTTTTGTTACAACAACTTTGAATAAGTATAAAGATGTACATTTCTTTCTCGTGACTAATATTTTGCCTTTCAACCTGAATATGTTCGAAGGTTTTTTCTTTTTGCATTAGGCTTTGTATTTGGATGGCTCTTTTGATTTCTTTCGATTCTGCTCGTGTCACTTGTCTCGTTGGGTAGATGGGTCTTCAGGCTCGAGCTTTTGAATTTTTGATAGTCTTCTTTGCTTTTTCTTAGCCTTCCATACTATATAGTCCCCCGAGTGTTTGAGCTTTGAAGAATGAAATATATAGCACTTGATTATTCCTTCCTTGTGGTCCTTTTTCTGAAAAGGAAAAACATTCCGGACTCGAAGGTATAGTTTTTTAGATGATGACTGCTTAACCCTTTTAAAACGTCCATCAGAAAGTGTAACCCTAGACCGGGAATTGTGTTATTTCCTCGCGTCTTTGCAGGTCTAATATCATCATCTGGTGATGAGTTAGCTTTGTGCCTATCATCTAAAAAAGTAAGTAAAATTTTTAAATGTTCAAAATAAAATCGAACGTGTGATACCTGACGATGGGTATTCTTTTCTTTTAGAAGTAAAACTTCTTTAGATGGATGGCGTTCCAGCTTGTTGGTAGAACTCTGCCGTCCATAGCTTCCACCTCATAGACGCCTTTCCCAGCTATGCCTCGAATTTTGTAAGGTCCTTCCCATTTTGGATTTAGCTTTCCTGCACCTGCTTCTTTCGTTGATTGAAAGACTTTTTTGAGGACAAATTCCCCAATCTTAAAGTATATGAGATGAGCTTTACGGTTGTAATAACGCTCTATGATTTGCTTTTGAGTTGCCATCCGTATCAATGCTACTTCTCTCCGTGGTTCGAGCAGGTACAGGTTGGTCCTTAATTCGTCGTCATTTTCACCTTCCATGGATGTTGAGAACCTTATGCTTGGTTCGCCAATCTCCACAGATACTAAGGCTTCTGAGCCATTAACAAGTGCGAACAGAGTTTCTCCCGTGGCTATATTTGAAGTTGTTCTGTATGCCCATAGTATCGTTGGTAACTGATCACGCTCAACTATGTCTTATAGAAAGACTAAACGGGCGCTGCAATATTAATCCGGGGTATTACGCCCAGAGTCGATCCCACAGGGAATTTACGTATCAATTAAGTCTTTAAAATACTAATGTTACTTAATCAATTTTCTCAAGACTTTTGAAAATCAAGTGGTGATGTTTACTAAATCTAATAACAAAATAATAAACTAACAATTAACTAACAATATAGTGTAAACAATGATAATAAAGGTCTAAGGTTATGGTTTCCCCCGTTGGTGAATTCTTTATCGGATATTTCTTATAGTTTAATTAATCGTCTCTATCAATCATGAACACTCTATCTACCATAAATCTCTCTCAAGTAATTATGATAATTTACTAGACGCACTCTCTCAAGTTACGCTAGCTAGATTGCATTACAGTTCACTTTAGATTGCACCCGAGGTATCGTTATCTCTAATCCAACCTCTAAACCCTCGGTTATGACTTTCGTCTATACTCTGGGAGTGGTGTTGTTCAAACAATTACCTAAATATGCACTCTCTCTCAAGTAGATACATAATAAATAGGAACAGCTAATTGAGGGCCCATTCAATCAACTACAACAAGAACGTAGTTGAACAAATAGAGAATAATCAACCAAAATATATTAATATCGCAATAAATTCATCCCCAACGGGTTCTACCAAAACCCTAGATTAAATAAGTTAGCTAGACATGTTCATAAGAATCAAACTCAAAATAAATTGCATAATTGAATTACAAAGTAATGAATAAAAGATGTAGAAATCAATGTTTTGTCACTTCAATGGTTTCTTCTCTTCAAATCCTTCGCCTGCCTTCTAATCCTCTTTTAAGTTGTGTTTTAGGGGTCTATTTATAAGTTTAGGACAAACCCTAAACGTGTAGGAGACTTCTATTTCAATCGGGAAACACTTAAACTTGTCAAAACTCGGAACAGGGACCTGGCATTATGAGGCTAACGCCAGGCTAGGGCTGGCGTTTGGACTCCAACGCCTGGCTAACGCCAGGCATGGCCTGGCATTTGGGTTCTGGCGCCCAGCTATAGCCCAGTGCACTCCTCCTCGCCTCTTGAGCGTATTTTCG
>ML398263.1:0-26448 GCA_005239525.1 Nicotiana knightiana
TTAAAATCCTATATTACTTGTCGACCACGTACACTTGCGTGTGCATTGGTAAATCAACCAACAGAAATCCAAAGATAAAATTTCTAGGTTTTTCCTCCAAAAATCCCAATTTCCTACTAATTTCAATGTCTAATTCCATGCATAAACCTTGTATTTAACTTAAAAACATGAAGAAATTACTTACCTAGTAATGCATGATGAAAATCCCTCTTGAAGCTCCTCAAAGTCGTCCAAACCAAAGAAAAAATGGGAAAAAATGAGCCAAGAATCTCGGTTTTAAACATTCTGCCCAGGCCTATTTTCGCACCTGCGATCCAAATCTTCGCACCTGCACTCCCGCAGGTGCGCCCAGACTCCCGCACCTGCGGCTTCCTCAGCTCCAACCAAAACTCGCACCTGTGCCCCAATGTCCGCATCTGCTCCTTCGCAGATGCGGAAATTACATCGCACCTGCGCTCCCAGCCAAGCGACCAAAATCTCACACCTGCGGCCAAATCCTCGCAGGTGCGTTAACACGAGATGACAGCAATCTCAGCACTTCTTCAAACTCCAAACTTGATCCGTTAACCACCCAAAATCCACCTGAGGCCCCCGGGACCCCGTCCAATTACACCAACCTATTCCAAAACATAATGCGAACTTGCTCGAGGCCTCAATTCACATCAAACAACATCAAAACCACGAATCGCACTAAAATTCAAACTTTAAGAACTTGAAATTTCAAACTTTCACATCCAATGCCGAAACCTATCAAATCACGTCTGATTGACCCCAAATTTTGCACACAAGTCATATTCAACATTATGAACCTGCTCCAACTTTCGGAATCGCATTCCGACCCTGATATCAAAATTTCCACTTCCGTTCGGATTTCTCAAAAACCTTTAAATTTCTATCTTTAGTCATATGACTTCAAAATAACCTACGGACATCCGAATTCACTTTCAATCGCGCTCCCAACTCCAGAATCACCATACAGATCTATTCCCAGACTCGAAATCCCAAACGGACATCAATATCACTGAGATGCACTTCAACCCAGACTTAGAAATTTTCTTCAAAAATACTGACTTCCACAATACAACCCGAAATGCTCCCGGGTTATTTAAAACCCGATATGGACATACGCCCAAATCCGAAATCATCATACGAATCTGCAGGAACCTTCAAATCCTGATTCGAAGGTTGTTTACTCAAAATTTCAATCTTAGTCAATTTCTCCAACTTAAGGCTTCTAAAATGAGAATTGTCTTTCCAATTTGACTCCGAACTTCCCAAAATTCAACTCCGACCATGACCACGAGTCATAATACCTGAAATGGAGCTACTCATGACTTCAAACCACTAAACGACACGCTAGATCTCAAAAAGATCAGTCGAATCGTTACAATTTAAGTATGTGGGGGATCGAATTACCAACCCTTGTAGCTATATCAGTGTTGACTGTAGAGCAACACTCATACAACAAGATTTGAATCGTGAGTGGAAAACCTCTAAGGAGATAAAAATGCACAAAAGGGTTCAGGTTATGCCTAACAAACTGAAGCAATTGTGTATAAGCTTCGATACCCCACATGAAATTCACATACTGTCTTGAGTCCACCAAATAGAACCTAAAGTGATCTATTAAACCATTATTTTTCTCTAAACTACGGCTGGCTACAATTTGTTTCAAGTACGACTTCTCAACTTTTTCCTTGTTCGAAAAATAACTCCACATTATTTTAATGTCATACTTAGGTATGTAATTAAAGTCTATTACTTATGTAAAACATCTAAGGCCAATGATAAGGGCAAACTCCTTCAACCCAAATTTTATCCCCTCCCCCTTTATCTCTGTTGTAAAAAAATAAGAACCAGATGCGCTCAATGCATACTTCATGAGAAGGTGAATTGCCTGATTTTGGATACATATTTTGAGCATGTAAAGAAAGTGTCCAAAACACGTCTTCTTAAACAACTTTAGCCCATTTTCAGATAATAATACCTTGATTCGGACAAGAACAACAAGGTAGAATAATGTCTGGAACCTAGTGATGCCATAATCAAAATCATGTGCTGCAAAAAATGTCTATTCTGCACCAAAAGAAATAATAAGTTAATAAAACATGTTTAAAGACCAAAAAAACAGAATAATAACAATTCTACTACATTTTAGCTATAGCCAGAAAGATATTAATATATTGCATACAAATAAGTTACAAAATTAGTAAACATATATAACAACTGAACTACATTGAAGCCACAAATGCACTGACAAATTTATGTAGAGCAAGAAACTAAAAACTAACAACTAGACATAATATATACAATTTGTTTATAGAAAATGAAACCAACATCTACAAATAGAGCAAAAAATAACCAATTAAATCATGTAATAAATTCATCATGTAGTACATTCCCCAACAAAACTATTTCAAATAATATACGACAAATCCATAATTTCCAGAAAAATGTAGAGAAGTTGATAACCAACAACAAATATACACAATGTAGACAAAATTTTTACAAATACAGAAAAATAAAAATAGGTATAGGGATGAGAATGAAAACATGGTTTGTAACTACAAAAAAAAAAAGAGCAAATATTGTAAGAACTACAATTTTACCTTCTCTAATGACTATTGGGGTATGTTTTTAGGAGATTTTTGAACCTTCTTCTTTTTTGAAGGTTTGACAGTAGGAGAAACATTAATTGTTTTTTCTGCAGGTTTCGGGATAACTTTTTTTTCAACTGTCAAGACCCAATTTTTCCTTCATTGGATATCGTGATGGAACCTAGTCTTAAGGAATAGGTAAGCGTAACTTTTACGAAAAATACAATAACAACAATTTAATATTTAAATAATCTCTTAAACGAATCCTTTATACAATAAACATGTTCCTAAAACCTGGTAGTACGAGTCATAAGCTCTACATAATTTTACTATTACTTCTAAATACAACTATTCAGAAATAAAAAACTGTGTATGAGCAAAATAGGATGGTGACTCCGAAACCCGCGAATGCTGTAGCAGGTTTTACCTTGAGTCTCCACAATAGCAATCGGGGATTCTAGCTAATGATCAACCGGCAACGAAATACCTGGAATTGGAATAAAAATATGCAGAAGTGTAGTATGAGTGCACCACAGCAATGCCCAGTAAGTATCAAGACTAACTTCGGTGAAGTAGTGACGAGGACTGGTCAAGACATCCACTGGTCTAATGAACTGAACAAGTTTAAGTATAGGAACAATATAATATTGATATCTACATAAAGACTACACAATATGGCTAACAATACAGTAAATTCAATAAAGAAGGAACAACAAGTATCATCGGGAAACCATGAAAATAACACAGAAGAGTGAATGGAACACAAACTAAATCCGGAAGCACATATACAACAAGGTCAAGTAATAACTCAGCAAATTACAACTGCTTTTGCATCAAGTTTTAGTCAACTCCATGAGGTACAGAACCTCGGACAAATCACAACTCACAGTTCTCAATATCTGAACCCTAACATTTGGCATCTTGTACCCTCATTTCAACATAACTGCACGGACGACTCACGTGCCAATTCGAGTCATTCACATGTAGAAGGCAAGTACAACAAGGGTATTTATACTCAACAATAACAAGGAAGCCCCTTAATCCGATAAGAGTGCTTAGCTACGTGTATGCTTGTGCAGGTTTCCTAACATATTTCAAACCAGCTAGTAAGCATAAGAAAAGGAAAGGACAACACGTAAAATATTTTCTCACAACTTTTCCAGAATAAGCTCACACAGTGAAGTGTACCATTAACAAGAATGCGTCCATGCCAACACAAGTCATCACAAAAAAATCCCTGACATAGCGCACCTTGTCTCGACATGTGTGCAATAGTAAAGTAAATGCTGGCCTTGTCACGACACACGTGCATAATCATGTTCACACCTTGTCTCGCCACATGCGCAAGCCACATATACATATCTCGCCTTGTCACACCGCATGTGCTATATCAATAGTAATCACGGCACGTAATAAACCTCGTGCAAATCCCCATATCAATAATCGCACGGTAGAAACCTCGTGCATCATAATAACCACAACCGCACGGCAAAAACCTCGTGCATCACCACAACAAGTACAACAGAAACACTGATAATAATACAAGATACAGCAAATAAATAAACTCAAGAACATTCGATCACCAGAAAAGGTAAAACTAATTAACAATGAAGAACCACAATAAGGAAAACTAGGCATGATAAGAATAGCTCAACAAGAAAGGAAACAACATGTAACAATAGTCCCGCATTGTATGGTTTAACAACAAGAAAGTAACACGAGTTCAATAATTTCCAAATGAAGGTAAGTCCACTAAGGTATAGAACCTTTAAGATTTTTTTAAGATTGGATAATTTCGGGAGAGATACAACCAATTCAACTAAAGGTAGGCAGCGAGAAGATCACCATAACTTCAATTAAGAGAGAACATTTATAAAACAAGAATAACTACAACTTCAAATAGGGATAAGCAGTTAGGGAGAAGGTAACATGGAAATGGAAGAGATAACAGTCTCAATTAAGGCACATATAAATCAAATATCAATAAGAGTGAATCATGAAGCAATTAATTCTAATTAAGCAGGTAAAGGTGAAACATGTAATTAAGGAACGTAATCATAGTAGAACAACTACATATTCAATGAATACAAGAACCTAGAAACATAAAAGGCCAACTTCCACAACATAAGTCCGAGCACGTACACGGACTACAATCAACATAGAAGACTCAAATCCTAAGGGGTAGTTGCCCCACACAAGGTTAGGCAAGATATTTACCTCAAACAAGATAACCTGGTACTCTAAAATGAACTCCTCGGGTGAAAAGACCTTCGGACGGCTCAAATCTAATCAAAATAACTTCAAAACACAAATAAAACTCATAAGGAACTATTCTGGATCATAAAGTCTCAATCTTTACAAAAATCTAGAAATTGATCCCAAAAGTTGACCCCCATGCCCGCACCTCGGAATTCGACAAATTTTTTCAAACACCCATTCAATAATGAGTCCAACCATACTAATTTCATCAAATTACGATACCAAATTGATGTTCAAACCCAATTATTCTCTCTAGAAAAGTTTTCGATAAAAACTCTCAATTCTCAAATCAAAACATGGACTACTTCAAAAAATGAACTTCTGTAATCATATTAAGATAACAAAATTATGCTTATATACTGACCTCCATGAAAAAACGAGAAGAACTCCACAATAATCACCTCAATCAGAGCTCTAGAACTTAAGATATGCTCAAAATACCAAAATGATGTGGTCTGATTTTTTTATACTCAGAGATTTTCGCTTTAGCGATAAAAATATCCGCACCTGCGCATTTCCAGATGTCATTTCCGCTTTTGCGGTCCATTTTTCGCACCTGCGGCTCCACAAATACGGACCCAACTTCGCATCTGCGAAGCACCAGCACCAGCTCTTTTCTCCGACACTAAAATAAGCATAACTTCCTCATACAATGTCCAAATTTGATGATTCTTTTTGTTATAGCTCCATAATTATGATATGGATCTAATGCTTCAATAAAAACAGAAATTAGAGCTCATTTTATTAATGTGGTACCATTTATGCTTGAAGAAACGATGTTGAAACATCAAAAACGAGCGCAACACAACCCAAACCTATCTGAAACTCACTCGAGCCTCTCGGGACCCCGTCCGAACTTACCAGTAAGTTTAATAACCTAAAACGGACCCGCTTGAGACCTCAAATCACATCAAACAACGACGAAACTACAAATCTCACCATGAATCGAACTTATGAACTTCCAAATCTTCCAACTTCTAAAACTCGTGCCGAAACCTATCAAACCAACCCGGAATGACGTCAAATTTTGCAGGCAAGTCCCAATTGACATAATGAAGTTTTTCCAACTCTCGGAATTGCATTCCAACCCTAGTATCACCAAATTCAACTATTGTTCAAACCTCTTCACCTCCCAAACTTTAATTTTTTTAACTTTTGCCGAAACGCTTCCAATCACCCTACGAACCTCCAAATCCAATTTCGGACGCATGCCTAAGTCCAAAATCACCATACAAAGCTGTTGAAATCATAAAAAGCTCTTATAAATTATGTTCTACAGAGTATGCCTATCCATCTATTATCATCAGTTAATCCACCACCAAATGTGATTAATAGATTACACAAAATATTTGCGCAGTTTTTCCGGTGCAATTTTGTGGGTGTGGCAGGCAGGCATTGGGAATCTTGGAGAACTTTATGCTTCCCTAATTAGGAGGGTGGTGTTGGCTTTAGATCATTACATGATTTGTCCACAGCTTTGTTTTGCAAATTGTGGTGGAACTTTAGGACGAAGCCTAGCTTATGGAGCTCTTTTATGTGCCAAAAATATTGCAAAAAAATAAATCCTATGGTGGTGCCGTGGAGATATGGTTCTCATGTTTGGAGGAAAATACTATAATGTAGGGACATTATAGAACATCAGATATTATGGCAACCACAAATGGGATCTGCCTTGTTTTGGTATGAAAACTGGACAGGATTAGGCTCGTTATATTTTGTCACACCTCCAGATTTTGTTTGTGACGAATCTATTCATAATATATATGATGTCGTGATTGATGGACAATGGGATGAGGAGAGGATTAGACAGAGTCTGCAAAATGACCTTGCAATGCATATTTTGGAAAGTATACGGCCACCAAAGTCGACTGCTATTGACAGACAAGTGTGGATGTTGGAACCTAGAGGAGAGTTTTCTGTAAAATCAGCATGGGAATATTTATGAAGGAGGGAAGAACCTTGCAATGCTTATAGGAATATATGGGTGAAAGGGATGCCTTTTAAGATAAGTTTCTTTATTTGGAAAGTTTGGAGGAATAAGTTGCCGCTTGATGACTTTTTCAGAAAATTGGGATATCTAATGGCATCAAAATGTTGGTGCTGTGCATAACCAAAAGAAGAGACAATGAAACACTTGTTCTATACATCATATGCTGCTAAAATAGTGTGGAAATATTCCAGTGGGCATGCAGGAATATCACTGGAAAGGATCACATTACACCAAGCTATTGTTAAGTGTTGGACAGTTAAAGTGGTTCATAGATTGAAACTTATCATGCAAGCATTACCATCAGTGATCATATGGGAATTGTGGAAAAGAAGAAATGATTACAAGTATGGGGAAGCAGTCACTATGAACAGAGTTATCTACCAGATTTCCACAACTATGTAATCATTTGTCAAGCTTAGAAAGCCAAACATTCATAACATTCCTCATAGGTGGCCAAAATTGATCAGAATGTTGGAACAATATACACCTATCTTGAAGTATACTAAGGTACAGTGGGAGCTGCCAATTCAAGTATGGATCAAAATTAATACAAATGGGGCATCGAGGGGCAATCCAGGAAGAAGTTCGATTGGTTTTGTGCTTAGAAATGAAGAAGGAAACATAGTGTATGCCAGTGGCAAGGAAATTCAAGAAGGATCAAATTCAGTTGTTGAAGCTACAGCAATCCTAGAAGCTTTGAAGTTTTGTGTGAACTAAATACTGACTCTATGCTGCTGAAAAATGTGATAGAAGGAGAGTGGAAATCACCATGGGTTATCTGGGAAATGGTTGAGTAAATTAAGGGGATGAAGAGCACAGCCAATGTAACACTAACTCACACTTATAGGGAAGGCAACATTTTAGCAGATCACTTGGCAAACTATGCACTCGATGTTGGTAATATAGAGTGTCACAGTTTTGAAGATCTTGATACTCAAGGTAGAAAGTTGGTGAATAGTGACAAAATGCAATGTCCATATCTGAAAGTTCGAGTTGCGAGAAACTAAGAATAGAGAGGGAAGAGCAGTGTACAAATAAGAAGTTAGCAGGAGCATTAATAGTAGAACATCAAGATCAAATTCTTAAGGAGGAGAGCAAGATGAGACTATTTTTTACTAACAATGTTTTCTTTTTTGCAGGTGAGATGTTTGTGTCTATGTCTTATTCTATGATGGAATTTCACTTGGTGGTATTAGTGCATTGCACTCATCCCAATGGAATGAAATCACAGGTAAGTATAGACATAGAGGAGAAGAAGGGTACTCTGCTGCCCAGTTTTTTCTACATCAGCAAGTATTTTTGGCAAGCCACATCAGAAACATATGAGGAGATTGGATATGGTACGCAAGAGGAGGTTTACACCTCATATACAAAGGAAAGAATCCATTCAATTACATACATAGAGAACCAGCAACAACAACACAAATGTGACTACAAAAGGGACAGCTACACATATGTACACAGCTGGTACAAATATGCAGTTCAGAACTTTTCGTGGTATATTACAATGTACACTTGGATAGTACCAGCTCATACAGGGAGCCAGGCAGAAGGGAAGAAACTGAAGCTAATTTGGGCACTGAAGAAAGACATCATCAACACAAAGCACAAAAAATCCATAGACGGAATCCTTTGGATTAAAATGGAAATTGATTGTTACTCTAACATAGCTTTATGTTTTGCAGGTAACATTATCATAATCATCACCCTCCTTTGGCCAACCTCCTAGTGGTGGTATTAGTACTATGTACTCATTCCACTGGAGGGCAAGCTGGAGAAGGCACGAATATGATAACACACTTCTCAAGAGCTGGACAAAGTTCAATGTCCACATTTCCACAGTCGAGAAGGCATTTTTTAACTGGAACTATGAAGAATATACAAGATGGTAATACAACTACATCAGCACTGACAGGAAGTAGGACATACAAGGAACACATGAAGACAGGAAAATCACAGTTTCTAGCTTTGATCATAATTAAAAGTTGGCCGGCAAAATCCAATATCAACATAGAATTCTGGAAATGGGCAGTGTGCACAACAGGGAACATTATTGTAATCATTCCCTTCTTTTGGCTCAACTCCTTGATGGTGGTATTAGTACTATGTACTCATTCTATTGGGAGGAAAGCTGGGGAAGGCATAAACATGATAAGGAATGGCTCAAAAATTGGACAAAGGCACAAAGGTCTAGTTAAGCATTGTCTAGGCATCATTGTTCAACAAAAAATATGGAGGAAAGATATGACAGTAAACTTTGATACTCATCAAATTAAGGTAATAGGATATTCAAGGAACAAAATAGGGCAGAAAACTCACAGATTCACTCATGTATCACACTGGAACTATGGACGACAAAAGACAAACGCACTACAAATGTTTGACTCGTTCACAGTAGGCATACTTGGTTGATAGCTTCATGCAGTAGCTGATATAGAACTTGTAACATATGCAAGGATCCGAATCACATGTACAAAGCACAACAACAGGGAATGGAGCGACAGTGCAAAAAGGAGTCATTTGTGCAATAGGCTAGTTTTTATATTTGTTTCACTCTTTTTAAATTATCGTAGATCAATATCAATGATGGGCTTCACAAGTCCAAAATTGATAGTAGAAGCTATTTAGAAGTAGACATATACTATCTTCTTACTCATTGTGAGACACCATGGTACTTTATTTTCGGTTATTATATAAATAAAAACTAGCCCTAGGAACACTGCCTAGTGGATTTACTAAAAAATCATCTAAATCCCATTTCAGAGCCGTTTACACAAAAGTCAAATTCCGGTCAACTCTTACCTAAGCTTCCGAAACTTGAATCCTTCTTCCGATTTGGCATCATCCGGTAACTAAATTCAACCATGCACGCAGGTCGATATACATAATGTGAAGCTTCTCAAGGCCTTATGATGTCGAACGAAACTTAAATTCTCAAAATTACTGGTTGAGTCGTTACATCAACGAAATCATCATCATGAGCAATTTCTTTGCCCTTCCTCTTTACTGATTTAGCAAATGTCAAAGTTTCACCAGCATCCCCGTCATGCTTGAGTTTAGTTCATGCTTCTGGCCTAGCTTCATGAGGGGAAAGCTTGGACTTTGTCTCTGGTGTTGCCTGTCTCGATTTCACTATTTTTTTGGGTGAATCCTGCAAGGAAGCACCCAAAAAAAGTAGGAATATCAATAACATTAGCTTTTTTAGGGCTTATCTTCGGAAATCCTTTCTTCTTCATCGTAAGGGAAGAAAATTCTGAAGCTGCTAACAATGTCGTAGGATTTTGAGAGAGAAATCAGAAAGTTTTGAGACTGATATTATAAAAGATTTTTGAACAAAAATGGAAGAGAACTTTAATGGAGGGAGAGAGTATCAAAATCGTGGGGTGTATGGACAGAGAAATGTGGGGAGGAGGGGGTAGGTTATGTACGTTAGCGAGATTATAGGAGTTAATTGATATCTCATTTAATTCCTAAAATGTATATAATTGGTAAATTATATATGCCTATGTAATTAAATTGAAACTTTAATAGGGAGAATAATAAGTTCTCAAATAGTGTATAGGAAGGTAAAGATCCCTTTGTAATTTACATACCTAAATTATTGTATTTCTATTACTCCACTAATCTTCAACTTTTCTTATTCATTACCCATAGACAAAAAAACATAAATTTAAATTAAATTAAATAAATGCACCGTTCCTCTTGAATTTAATCTTCCAACTTCAGATCTTACAACCAATTTTAGGTTATTGGTTGAATTTTTTTTAATAAATTGAATCTTCTAAAAATAGGGCAGTCTTTGATAAATTGGGGCTTATTAAAAATTGAGTTTTAAAAAATTAGGTATTTTTGAAATTGTTCCTTGTATCCACTTTTAACATTTCAATTTTTGATTTTTAGTGTTAGATTTTTCTTTATCTTACTGATACTTAGGGTTATGTGTTTTCAATTGTGTTTACTATATCGATTCAATTTTATTGTGACCTGCAATTGAATTTAATATTGTTATAAAATTTTGTTGTGATTTAGATCTAGGATTACTATTATTGATTTAAGTATTACCCTGATTTATAACTAGGTTTACTATTATCAACTAAATTATATCGTTATTTACTAGTGATTTGCACCTGGATTTGTATATGCTTAAAATCGAGCACGTCCGATTTTATGAGCTCGAGGGTCTGCATCGAGATTAAGCTCATATTGAAGTGAGCTCGAGCTCAAAGGACACGAAGAGCGAAGGATCGATATCGGGCAAGATTAACATCGAGCAACGAAATAGTGAGATATTAGTGATCGACCATAAATCTTGGCAAGAATCTCGGGATTAACAAAACCGCTAAATGTTATTGATATCAATCATGGATTTTATTTTTGAAATTAGAGTTATACCTTATTTAAGATTCCTCTACTATATAAAGAGGAACCATGTTCATTTGTAAAGGAAGATACACACTTACTGAGAAATAACAATACGTTGTTTTTTTACTTGCTTACAATTTACTACTATTCTTATCGTTCTTATTGTTCTTAACGCTTGATCTCGAGCCTGTTCCAATCGAGGTCGATAACTTGCAACGACACTGGTTTGATTATAATCGTATAATTCATTTATTTATCTAGTCATTTATCAATTGACATTGAATCAGATCACGTATCCTTATAACCACATTACAAGTTTAATTATTACTCGTATTTCGAGGTAAAAAGTTTGGCGCCCATAATGGCGCTAAAGATAATAGTGATTGTTCAGTGCTAATTCTGGTAAAACACACTATTTTACACTTGTTTCTTGTCAAGAATTTTATTTTCATGTTGAATCATGTCAAACTCACAAAACACAGCTTCACACGGCGGCAACGACCTTGGACTCCATGGAGAAAATGAGAATGTTATCGCTCCAGGAATCCAGGTGCCACAGACTGACCTCGGAGGAGCACCGCCCATCAACCCGGTTGATGTCAGTTCACATGTTGCTTTGAATGCAGATTTAGGCGCAGACCCCGAAGGAAGTGTATGCAGAGAGGGCCGAACTGACGGTCGAGGTACACATGGCAGAGGAGACGAATGATTCAGTCTCAAAGTAATATTTGAAATGCTACAAGCTCAAAAAAACATCATTTCTCAGTTAAAAAATCAGCACAGGGCACCAAATAGGGTCGAACAAGAGGTTACTCGTCGTACCGAGCTAGTTCCTGAAAGATCGGGTGATAATACTTCGACAGCTGACCCTGCTATAATGAAGATTCTCGAGGAGCTTGCTAAGAGAATAGAATTGAGAGAAAAGAAAATCGAGGCCAATGACAAGAGATGGAAACTTACAACTCCCAAGTTGACCAAATACCGGGGGCACCACCAATCCTAAAAGGAATGGATTCGAAGAAGTTCGTACAAAAATTGTTCCCTCCGAGTGCGGCTCCGAAACCCATCCCAAAAAATTTCTATATGCCCAATATACCTAAATACAATAGGACCTGTGACCCAAATGAGCACGATACTTCTTACACGTGTGCCATAAAAGGAAATGACTTGGAGAATGATGAAATCGAGTCTGTATTGCTGATGAAATTCGGGGAGACCCTGTCGAAGGGAGCTATGATTTGGTATCACAACTTACCACCAAATTCTATCGATCGATTGCGTAAAGCTCGCGGTAGGAACAGAATTCATTCGCCATGTTGGCGGATTCATTCGTAAAGGCACACGCGGGGGCCATAAAGGTTGCAACAAGAAAATCAGACCTCTTCAAAGTAAAGCAGAGGGACAACGAGATGTTAAGGGAGTTCGTATCTCGGTTCCAAATGGAATGCATGGAGTTACCACCAATCACTGATGATTGGGATGTTCAGGCTTTCACCCAAGGATTGAATAAACGGAGCCCAATAGCATCACGTCAGTTGAAACAGAATTTGATCGAGTACCTAGCTGTGACTTGGGCAGATGTTCACAACCGATATCAATCAAAGATTAGGGTTGAGGAAGGCCAATTGGGAGCCCCCTCAGGTTCAGTACATCCAAATCGATGGACAGGTAAAAATCATAGAGATATTGATAGAGAATCAAGGCCGAATAAAGATCGGTATCAGCCATATATTTCAGACCGAAGGAACCGTGGTCCGGACGCAACTCCGCCCGGAACAATTGAAGGGGTGACCAAGGGCAGAACCCTCGGGGACTTATGAGTAAAACTGGCTTCGAAAAATATGCATATCCCACAGAAGAACCTCGGTTATCGGAGTAAAATTTCAGTGTCAATGCATCGGGGATTGTATCTGCTATAGGAAGGATCAAAGACACTAGGTGGCCCAGACCTATACAGAATGATCCTTCTCAAAGGAACCCAAATTTAATGTGTAAGTATCATGGCACTCATGGCCATTAGAACGAAGACTGTAGACAGCTGAGGGAAGAGGTAGCTCAATTATTCAACGAAGGCCATCTTCGAGAATTCCTCAGTGATCGAGCTAAAAATAACTTCAGGGAAAGAGACGCCAACAGAAAGAATGAGCAAGAAGAACCTCAGCATGTTATTCACATGATCGTTGGCAGAGTCGATGTCCCACAAGGACCCCATATTCAAACGCACTAAGGTGTCTATCACCAGAGAGAAACGGACTCGAGACTATGTGCCCGAAGGCACTTTATCGTTCAATGACGAAGAAGCTGAAGGCATTTCTCAGCCGCACAATGACGCCCTGGTAATTTCTATTTTTTTAAATAAAATTCAATTTAAATGTGTTCTAATGGATCCAGGTAGCTCAGCAAACATAATCAGACCGAGGGTCGTAGAGCAGCTCGCCCTGTAGGACCAAATTGTACCTACATCTCGAGTCCTAAACGGCTTCAACATGGCAAGTGAAATAACGAAGGGGGAGATAATCCTACCAGTAAACATAGTCAGGACCATCCAAGACACAAAATTCCATGTCATTGAAGGAAACATGACAAATAATGCACTACTCGGAAGGCCCTGGATCCACAATATGAGGGTAGTACCATCGACCCTTCACCAGATGATGAAGTTCCCGACAATGGATGGTGTGAAAACAGTTTACAGGATACAACACGCTGCAAAGGAAATGTTTGCAGTCGACGAGGTGACGTCGATATCAACACTTTCTACCTCGGAAAAATTGAGCAGCAAAGATAAGCGGACGGTCAAATAGCAATCACCGTCCCCAGCCTCGACCGAATCGAAGGAACAGGTAATCGAAGAAGAAGAGGAGGAGGATTTTCTTACCCCTCGAACTTTCGTTGTTCCCACAGAATCAGATGCAACCAAGTCAACAGTCGAGGAGATGGAATAGGTGATACTAATCGAGTATCTACTCGAACGAAAGGTAGACCTGTGAACAGGGTTGACCCCCAAACTCAGGAAAAAATTCATTCAATTTCTTTTTGATAACATGGATTGCTTTGCATGGTCCTATTTAGACATGACAAGAATCCCCCCCCCCCCCCCCGAGATAACAACTCATCAGCTGAGCCTGGATCCCAAGTTCAGACTGATAAAGCAAAAGAGAAGACCCCTCAGTCTGAGGTAAAGCATGCCTTCATAAAGGACGAGGTAACCAAACTTCTCAAAATAGGATCCATTCGGGAAGTAAAATATCTTGAATGGTTAACTAATGTAGTCGTAGTCCCCAAAAAGGGGAACTCACTTAGAATGTGTGTAGACAATAAGGACTTGAAAAAAGCATGTATGAAAGACTCTTTTCCACTGCCTAACATCGATCGCATGATCGATGCCACAGCTGGCCACGATATCCTTACCTTTCTCGACGCCTATTCTGGGTACAATCAGATCCAGATAAACCCAGAAGACCAAGAAAAGACTTTTTTTATCACTAAGTATGGAACTTATTGTTACAATGTAAAGCCCTTCGGGCTAAAAAACACAGGAGCTACATACCAATGCCTAGTTAACAAAATGTTCGAAGAAAAGATAGGTAAATCAATGGAAGTTTACATTGACGATATGTTAGTTAAGTCCCTGCGTATAGAGGATCATTTGACTCATTTATTCAAAATCTTGAGGAAGTTCAACATGAAACTTAACCCCGAAAAATGTGTTTTTGGGGTCGGCTCGGGCAAATTCCTCGGCTTTATGGTATCGAATCGGGGAATCGAAATCAACCCCGATAAAATTAAGTCCATCAAGGATATCACCGTGGTAGACAGTGTGAAAGTCGTACAAAGGCTAACAGACAGATATCTGCCTTGGGTCGATTCGTTTCGAGGTCATCAGATCGGAGCCACAGGTTCTTTTCCTTACTCAAAAAGAAAAATAATTTCTCATGGACCCCGGAATGTCAACAAGCATTGGAGGAATTGAAGCGATACTTATCTAGCACACCTCTTCTCCACACTTCGAAGACAGATAAGAAGTTGTACTTATACTTGGCAGTGTCCGAGATAGTAGTAAGTGGTGTACTAGTTAGACAAGAGCAAGTTACGCAATTTCCTGTTTATTACATAAGTCAGACCTTAGGAAATGCTGAAACTAGGTATCCACACTTAGAGAAATTGGCACTTGCATTAATAAGCGCATCTAGAAAATTAAAGCCATATTTCCAGTGTCACCCCATATGCGTGATAACCACTTATCCACTATGAAATATTTTGCACAAGCCCGAGTTATCGGGCCGATTGGCCAAATGGGTCATCGAACTTTGCGGTACGATATCAAATATCAAACCCGAAAGGCCATCAAGTCTCGAATTTTAGTAGAATTCATGGTCGATTTTACGCCAACCCTCGTACCTAAAGTGGAAAAGGAACTTCTACTAAAATCGGGTACATCATCGAGGGTATGGACCCTCTTCATGGACGGTGCTTCGAATGTGAAAAGGTCTAGGATCGATATTGTTTTGAAACCGTCCACGGTCAATATTATTAGGCAATCCATTAAAACTGCCAATTGACTAACAACGAGGCCGCGTATGAGCCATGAGTGAAGGTCTCGAGCTAGCTAAAATCTTGGGAACAGAAGCCGTTGAAACTAAATGCGACTCTCTACTGGTAGTTAACCAGGTAAACGGAACCTTTGAAGTTCGAGAGGACAGGATGAAAAGGTAATTAGACAAATTGCAGGTAACCTTGCACCGTTTTAAAGAGTGGACTCGACGACATATACCTCGAGAACAAAACACCGAAGCCGATGCACTTGCCAATTTGGGGTCATCGGTCGAAGAAGATGAGATCAGCTCGGGGACTATCGTTCAACTCTCGAGGTCTATGATCGAGGAAATACATGTTGAAATAAATTCAATGAGCTTAACCTAGGACTGGAGAAACAAATACGTCGAGTACTTGAAGAACGGGAAGCTACCGCCGGATCCTAAAGAATCGAGGGCCTTACGGACTAAAGCCGCTCGATTCACATTAGACGAAGACGGAACATTATACAGGAGAACGTTCGATGGTCCATTGGCAATATGCTTGGGACTAGGAGATACTGACTACGTTCTGTCAGAAATCCACGAAGGCACTTGTGGGAACCATTCTGGCACCGAGTCACTAGTTCGAAAGGTCTTCAGAGAAGGATATTATTGGGATAGCATGGAAAAGGACTCTAAGGAGTTCGTTCGAAGATGCGATAAATGTCAAAGGTTTGCACCAATGATCCACCAGCCCGGCGAACAACTTCATTCGATCTTATCCCCATGGCCATTCATGAAGTGGGGAATGGACATCGTCGGTCCTATTCCATCGGCCCCAGGTAAATCTAAGTTCATTTTATTTATGACTGACTATTTCTCTAAATGGGTTGAAGCACAGGCCTTCGAGAAAGTCAGGGAAAAAGAAGTAATAGATTTCATATTGGATCACATCGCATGCCGATTTGGGATACCCGCATAAATAGTATGTGATAATGGCAAACAGTTCATCGGCAACAAAGTAACGAAATTCCTCGAAGATCAAAAAATAAAGAGGATACTATCGACACCGTATCACCCGAGTGGGAACACACATACTGAATCAGCGAACAAGACTATCATCCAAAACTTGAAGAAAAGGCTAAACGAAGGCAAAGGGAAGTGGAGAGAAAACTTGCCCGAGGTCCTATAGGCTTATCGGACAACTTCGAAGTCCAGAAACTCCATTTTCCTTAGTGTATGGCTCCGAAGCCTTGATACCGGTCAAAGTCAGAGAGCCTTTCGACATGCAATAGATGAATCAAACCGCGAGGCCATGAATACCAGCCTCGAGTTGTTAGATGAAAGACGAGAAGCTGCACTTGTTCAAATGGCTGCACAAAAGCAATGAATCGAGAGGTACTACAATAGGAGAACCAACCTTTGACACTTCAAAGTCGGGGACTTAGTCTTAGGAAAACTCACCATCAACACTCGAAACCCTAATGAAGGGAAACTCGGCCCCAACTGGGAAGGACCCTACCAAATCCTTGACATAATCGGGAAAGGATCTTACAAACTCGGAACAATGAGCGGCGAACAACCGTCGACTAACTGGAACATATCACTCCTTAAGCGGTATTATTGCTAAGGTATGACTTTATCTTTTCTTTCATTTACATAGATATTTGAAACTAACTCATTGCAGGAACTCGACCCAAGATATCGAGACCTCAGGTTTTAAAGTACGCGTTGCACTCTTTTTCCCTTAGACCGGTTTTTATCCCAAATGGGTTTTTTCGGCAAGGTTTTTAACGAGGCAAAAATTATGTGCTACCTGAGGATAATTCAACAGTATCCAAGGCTTCCTTGCAATCAACCTCGAATAGTGGGGGGCATCACCCTCGGATGTTGTGTGTTCGAGAAATGTACTTCATGTCAATTAGTCTCGATAGAAAAAATTTTGGAATGGGACAAACGGTTGAATGAACTGTATCCATATAAATTAGCCGAGTTTCGATAACAAAACATGTACGCATGTATAAATTATTCAAAGAAGCATTCTCTTTTCTCGAACATCTCGTGTTTAAAATTAAATTCTCTACTATATGAATCGTGTACTGATGATTCTAATCTATTGTGAAAAACTAACACTTGTAAAAAATGGCTCAAGAGCCAAGTACAAGCATACTTTGAACACTCGGGGACTACACACTCGAGCTATCTAAGTTAGAAATCATAAGACCTCAAAGAGGCACACCTCGATATATAGGCCAAGGCCACCATACTCGGGGACTAACATTTCGAACAAGTTCAAAATGTTATCGGGAAATAAGTCAAAAAGATATATCGGAAGGTTACGGCCACATTAAAGGTAACGACCATATTAAAGGCTACAGCCAAAATAATGTGGCTCGGAGACGTCCGAATTCCGCAATAAAAAAAAAGGCCTTCAAATACTCTTAAAACCCGATTAAATAAGGCTACCCTCGGCAAAGCAAATAAAAAGGGCTTCAATAATATCGACCCTCGAATAATTAAAAGGCTTCGATAATATCGGCCTTCGAAAAAACCTCAAGGGATAACAAATTATCTTAAAACAAACACGTTAAGACACAAAAAAAGAAAAATAGGGTTCCGATCATCGGACCCTCGAAAAACCCAATGGGTATAAAAAATATATGCCAGGACATAAAGAAATTTTCACCAAGTCTTTTAGCCGAAACAGGGAAAATAATAGCCATTTTTAGAGGTCTAATCGGACCAATCTAAAAGAGCCTAAGGGGTCAATCTAAAAGAGCCTAAGGGCCGATCTAAAGAGCCTAAGGGCCAATACGATGAGTTCGAGATCTCACTCGATTCGGACCCAAGGGTTCCGCTATTCCAAGCTCAAATAAAAGTCAATTATAGTTCGGAGATTCAATAAAAAAACCCTAATAGGTATATTACTGTAAGCTCAAGACTTACCCACCATTTGATGAAAACCTAAGGGTTTACTTTATTCTAAAGTTCAAAACCCATTCGAACTTGGTTATAAAGATGACACATCTATAAGTTCGACCAAGCCACCCCTGAGATAAGTCTCGAAGAAATTCTCGAACTCAAGGACTTACCCTCGCATAAACGAAAAACTTAAGGTTTTACTTTGGCTTCGAACTGAAGTTAGTAAGACTACAACAATAAGAATTTTCAGCATTTTCAATAAAGACAAAAGAATATCTAGACTTTGAAACATACGAAGGCATTCGAAGAAAGGTTTCTCTATTATATATCAAAAAACATGTACAAGAAGCCATTCAAGCCTTACGAAAAATAAGAGAAATTAAAATCTAACTATGATCGGGGCTAGCCCCCTAAGGATTGACTTCAGCTTCTTCAGGAGCAATTTCTTATTTAGGACCCCCATCGAATCCTCCTCGGTTTCCCTCTTCGTCATCATCCTCATCGTCGGAGGGTGTGGGCTGCTTGGCTTCGACTTCAAGTTCTTTGGCCCGAGCAATTTCATCGGAAAGGTCAAAACCTCGAGCATGAATTTCCTCGAGGGTTTCCCTCCGGGATCGGCACTTTGCCAAATCATTGCACCACCGCTCCCGGTCGGAGGCCTCCCTTAGTTGTATTTGAACAGCCTCGGCATCATCCCGGTACATGGCGATGGACTTGTCCGCCATGACCTTGGACTTCTCAATTTTTGCCTTGGCCTCAGCAAACCCGGTTTCAAGTTCATCGACCCTCTTGGTCTGGGCCGAGCTTTTCTCCGTAAGGTTTCAAATTTGGGCCTCAGCTAAAGATAGTTTGGCCAAGGCTGCCTCCTTTTCCCCAGCAATATGGTCCATGTTCCCTTTCCAGCGATCACAATCGGCCTTGACCTGATCGACCTCTGCCCGGAGCAGCTCGATCCTACCTACCTTCTGCTGCAACTGAGATAGCGAAGTATTAACTTCCACAATCGAGTTGATTCCATACTTTATCAGAAGGATGGTTACCTGCTTGTCTAACTCGGCTTCCTCTTCCCGAGCCTTGGCCAGGTCCTCTTGAAGGTCCTTTATGACCTCGTCATTTTGGCCACAAAGTATCTTCAAGGCATTTCTCTCTTCTGATACCTTCTGGAGTTCGGTCTCACGCTGACTAAGGTCAGCTCGAAATTTAGCAGAGGCTTATACAAGGAAGAAAAAACAAGTTAGATTTGTAAAGAAAAAGGCAAAGGAAAATAACCAACAAAAAACTAGTACTTACCCAAGAAAAGAGATGTTGGGCTTCCGCCATAAGGATCGAAGCATCGTTATTATCAGAGGCATCATCGACCCCCACGAAGTAATCCCGAAAAGGATCACCTGCGCTAGAGCCTCTGTCGATCTAGGGAGTCTTCAGCCCTCGAGCCTCATTGCTTCTTCAGAAAAGACCGTCATTGAAGGCAGTTGACCTATTGTCATGACCCCGAGCGAGTCACTCAGGGCGATCTATCTGATCTTCTACGTTTCGAAACCGACCCCGCTCTGTGTAGAAGGTGTTGGTCGAGAAACGATCTCAACCTCTGGAGATTTGGGGTTCATGCACGAATTTTATTTAAATCCTCCTCCACACGATGCTTGGCTGCAGCAAGTGGCAACTCGGAAGGAGTGGCAATTTCGATGGCCTTCCTGGGATGAGCAATCAGCGCCAAAGTATCTTCTTCTTCTTCCTCATCCTCATCTCTCAACTTTCGGATCGTGTCCATCGAGAGAGCGACCGTCTTTCTCCTCACCCTTCGAGGTTTGGGTTTGGAGACCTCGGACTGTGATACATCCTTTCCCTTCTTATCCTTCTCCGTCCTCGAAGTCGGGGACTTGGATTCTCCTCCTTTACTTGAAGGCCTCAGAATGGCATCTTTGGTCAAACCTGCACGAAGGGAAGTTAGTAATAAATGAAATATGAGGTTTCCTTGAAATACAAAGTGAGAGACCCTTATCATGGTTTTTGGCCTCCCAACGGCCCTTTGCCAAATCTCGCCATGCTCGATCGACACGAGTAGAAGTAGAGTCAAGTTTTCGAATCCAATCTTCAAAATCGGGCACCGCTTGAGGCATCTAGGAGATACCTGCATGATTAAGGAGAAATGTTAGGAAAAACTAAAAGAAACATAAGAATCGAGATATAAAGATTCACTTATGATCGAGGTTCCATTCCTCAGGTAATGGCATCTTTTCCTTCGGTATTATATCACAGGTCCTCACCCGTATGAATCGACTCATCCAACCTCGATCTTTATCCTCGTCGATGCTCGAGAACAAAGTCTTTGTTGCTCGACATTGAAGCTTAATCAGCCTTCGATAGAGTCGAGGCCGATACAACCATATGAGGTGGTTTAGAGTGAACTCCAACCCCGCAGCCTCGTTGGAGAAAAAGCGCAGCATGATCACTATACGCCAAAGTGAAGGGTGGATCTGATCGAGGGTGACTCTGTACCTTCTGTAGAAGTCGAAAATCACAGGGCCACGGGACCCACTGTGAAGGGGTAAGTGTAGACACTTAAGAACCCCTTCACGTGTGTGGTGATGCTCTCTTCAGGTGCAGGAATGATCACCATTACCTCAGAACCCCATTTGCAGTCCTTTTTCATGGCCTCGATGTGGCTCTTCCTAATCGAACACATGTACATCGACACATGTTCGCATCGGCCCGGTACCAATGAGGGGTTTTTGATTTTGAAGTCGGATTTCAGAATGCGTGGGCCCGGAACATACTTATGGGAAGCCGGCTCGATCGGCGTTTTATCACCGATCGGCCGAGAAGAGGAAGACGAAGCCTTTTCTTTTTGCGGCACAGTTTTGGAGGTTTTTGCCATTTATGTAAGCGGAGGGGGTTGAAGATGAGCATGAAATTGGTTACTCCGGAGAGAACAATGGTGGCATAACTGGCGGCGATGAAAGAAAGATAAGAAGGATTGGAGAGTTGAGAGTTTTTAATCAAAGCAAAAGTAAAGTTTGAATCAACAAAGGAGGTGATATTTATAGGCTTGTGGCGACGGTTCGGTGGAACTAGTGGCCAACCAACAACTGACATGCATTGATGATTTGGGGAACCGAACCGACAGGACGTTTTGGTCACATCCATCACTTACGTCATGGAGACGACGTCATGATCGAGGTGCAGGGGAATCGAGGCTCAAATCGTTTCTTATCATTTCATTCTAAGAAATGCGGGGACTATTTGTATACGGTTAAAATCGAGCACGTCCGATTTTATGGGCTCGAGGGTCTGCCTTGAGATTAAGCTCATATCGAAGTGAGCTCGAGCTCGAAGGACACGAAGACCAAAGGATGGATATCGGGCAAGATTAACATCGAGCAATGGAATAGAGAGATATCAATGATCGACCATAAATCTCGGCGGGAATCTCGGGATTGACAGAACCGCTAACGGTTATTAATACCAATCATGGATTTTATTTTCAAAATTAGAGTTATACCTTATTTAGTATTCCTCTACTATATAAAGAGGAACCCTGTTCATTTGTAAAGGAAGATACACACTTACTGAGAAATAACAATACGCTGTTTTTTTACTTGCTTACAATTTACTATTGTTCTTATTGTTCTTAACGCTTGATCTCGATCATTATCCAATCGAGGTCGATAACTTGCAATGACACTGGTTTGATTTATCTTAATCATTTAATTCATTTATTTATCTAGTCATTTATCAATTGGCATTGAATCAGATCACATATCCTTATAACCTAGAGGTGTCTAACGGACCGGGTTGACCCGGAATCGGACCGGCCCAGACCGGTTGAAACCGGAACCAGCCCGGTATGTTGGGGGCCAGGTGGGGCTGGGTAGGATGGGTAAAGGGGGTTGATCCGTTTATTTTTTTTACCGGTTAACCGGCCAGAACCGGACCGGTTCAACGGTAAATTTTTTTTTCCTTTTAAATGTTTGGGCCCCACCTATCCATTGGCAACAGTCACCTTGGCAGGGAGTCGTTGCCCAACGGCAGATTTGCACAAATGGCCCTTTTTTGGGCCTTTTTTTAAAAAAAAATTAACACTTTTTCAATTTACAAATTTAACATTTTCTAAAATTGTAAATACAACCCCCTCTTCTTCATTTCTTCACTCATCTCTCATTTCTCAATCTCAATTTCTCTCATTCAAGTTAAATCATGCCCCGTGATTCTAGAGTGCGCTTATATGTTTGGGAACACTTTGATGTGGTAGAAGAAAATGAAGAAGTTTACAAAGTAAAGTGCAGGAATTGTGGTATAATCTTAAATCTTCGTCCAAAGTGCACGGGCACAGGCTTTTTAAGGAGGCAAATGAAGAGTTGTCTTGAGCGTCCACCAGAAATTCGTTTGATTAATTGATTTCAGACAATTTGTGTTATTTTAATATTATTAGACGTATTATGCATTTATGTTTAATGTTTTAGTTTGTTATTTTAATATTATTAGACGTATAAGTGCAAGTTTGAACTCTAATTTGAAGTATTAAATATTTAAATGTAAACNATTATTAGACGATACCTAATTATTTAATGATATATTCAAATATAAGAATTTTAAAGTCTTTGCATCTTTATTAAAACACTATTTTTATAAGTTTGTTTTTTTGTTTATATTTTTACGATAGTTATAACAAATAAAAAAAAAAAATTAAAATTAAAAATTAAAAAATACTGTAAACCGGCCTGGCCTCTTAAACCCCTAACCCATATGGTTTAATTTTTAATCGGATTAACCCGAACTAGTTAAACCCGTTAAGAATAACCCGTAACCGGCCTGGTACCCTTACCCGTCCGGTTCAATAAAATTCCAACTCACCCCAGCCCGGCCCGACCCACCCGTTAGACACTTTTATTATAACCACATTATAAGTTTAATTGTTACTCGTATTTCGAGGTAAACATGATTATATTTTTATCTATCAAATCCTATCATGATTTTGCAGCTATTACTCTTATTGATTAGATTATGTTGTGATTTGCAATTGAATTTATTCTTGTTCATTAAATTAACCCAAATAGCCGTTCATCTAATCACTTAAACTAAAAATAGCCGGTGATGTATAATATATACATAATTTATGTATTATATGTACATAATTGTGTATAAATAATGTATAATTTATGTATATGACTAAAAAAGTAAATAATGAATATGACCGACTATTTGTATAAAGATTCCTCGTTCTTTTTGGTGTTACTATTTGGGCTTAGTTCATAAATAGCCATTTTTAGGACCCAAATTTAAAGAAAGCCAAAAATTTTAAAATTTAGTCGTCTCAAAATCAGCTTCAAACATGTATATCTGAAGTTTTCAAATTGAAACCTATAAGTCTGAAGTTGGCTTCTGGCTGTTTAGGTTCAAGCTTTAGGTCTGAATTTGAATTTTGGCTTTCAATTTTCAGAAAATGAAGCTTTGGCAAAGGGAAACAGATCTGAAGAAACAATATGTTTTGTTTAAAATTTGTTAAAATTTGCTAAACTTTAAAATCCTTTTAAAGTTTCCACACGCATTAGGGAGAGTCAAGTCATCGTTATTGCTACTTGGCACTTCAGTGGAATTTTAAATATGGAACATTATAGTTCAAGGAGATAATAATTATTAACAACAACTCATAATTTAAATAATAAGTTACAAGAGGTGAATAATTCAGAGGAATTTTATATATAAACCATTTTGCTTTTTTACATTGAATAATGATTGACAAAGTAACTCCATAATTTGACGGCTCTTTGTACTCTTTAAACGAACTATGCATAAGGGTCCTTTGATACATCAGTGAGATAAAGTGTGTGATTTTAAATTTATATTATTATATTTGATTGATGATATTAATTTATTTCAGGATAAATTTATATCGTCAATCAAATATAATATAAATTTAATCCCAAATTTTAATTTTAGATATCTCATACTATCCCATCAAACTTGGAATTGTTTTATTACATCTTCCAAGCGGGATAAATTAGTCCAAGAATTATAATCTCAAAAGTATAATCCTAATATAATTTAGTATGCATACCAAACGGCTCCTAATGGACAAATAGTAAACAAATTCATAACAAATTTAGTACTCCCTCCGGTCCATAATAAGTGATTTTTGGTTGTTTCACGCAGATTAAGAAATCTACCTTTTAACATTAATTAGAAATAAAATTGATCATATTAACTTTTACTCTCTTCACATAAACACTCCTAACATATAGTACAACACTATTTACTCTATTCATTCTTAAAATCTGGATCACTTATTTTGGACCATAAAAAAAGGCCAAAAAAATAGTTGTGGACGACTACTTATGTATATGGGGAAATTGCACAGGGCGCCCTTATTTGGTCGCCCCCATTTAACCTATACTCATATTTTTAAAATTATTTAACCTATACCCTAATTTTTACAACTTCAGGCGTCGCCTTCCTGATATCTGCAAAACTTCAACTTATTTACTGCTGAAGTTTTTACAAATGAACTAAATAACTTCAGCATCTTCTGCTGAAGTTTTTGAAAAAGCTTTATGACAAAACTAATTAATCCAGGACAAAACTTCAGCTTATTTAGTGCTGAAGTTTTTAGAAATGAACTGAATAACTTCAGCATCTTCTGCTGAAGTTTTTGAAAAAGCTTTATGACAAAACTAATTAATTCAGGACAAAATTTCAGCTTATTTAGTGCTGAAGTTACAAATGAACTGAATAACTTCATCATCTTCTGCTGAAGTTTTTGAAAAAGCCTAGAATGCTGAAGTTTGTCTGATTGTCTTTGCTACTTCAGGCTCATATGCTTGAAGTTTATGCTGAAAAGTGGGTACGCTTGTAATTTTTTTTGTAAAGCGGATATAAGTTAAAACGTGACCCAAAAAGCGGGTATAGATGCAAAAGCCCCTATGTATATGCAAGGGATTTTTTCATTCATATACACTATTGAAAACTTTATTGCCCTAAATGTTCATATTTAATTAATTACCTGGCATAAACAAGTTTTGTTTACAAAATATATATATACAATCCACCTTAAAAAACTCCCAATCCATTATTTGTGTCTTCAATCAAGGGATTTAGTTACACCATTTTTCTTTTTTCTCTCCTCTCTCCCCTCTTCTCTCCGAATTCTCTCTTAATATCCCTGCTTCCTCTCTGACTTATTTGCTTGAGAATTCCCAATCCATTACTAATTGGATTGGTATAAACACTTCTAAACTTGTAGTGATAGCATATATATATATATATATAAGTACGCACAAAATATTAAGGGACCACGGACATATACAGTATGGTTATAAATTGTTAAGCACGTTTTAGTTTTAGCTTTAATATTTTTCTTCTCCCTCTTTTCTTGCAATCCAAATATGGAAATGATAAAAACTATATACCTCATTTTTTTAACGGATGTTTCGGAAGAGACTACTTGTTTATAACTTAATTAATTTTCTGTACGCATGCAATCTTCTGTAATCTTACAGTAAACAAATATAATTACTCCCACCAAAATATTATATTGCCTTAAACCAGAACAATATAACAGAGTAAAGTTTTATCAAATTCATTTCTATTCTAGGTCCTATTCGACCTTCTCTTGTGCTGTTGAGCGTCTCCCTCGATTATGTAGAAGTAGTAATTTTGAATAGCAGAATACATAATTCTCAAGCAATGTGAAACAAAAACATACAACTTAAATATAAAATTTGTACAATATGTCTTTTGAATATTTTGTATCTGATTTATACATAGTAAAAATAAATTTCATACAACTAATTATATATTATAC
>ML398266.1:10706-70800 GCA_005239525.1 Nicotiana knightiana
ACAAATCCGCTCCCCTGAAGGGTTAAGATCACCCTCTCTTCAATTCTTCTCTTAATCTATATACGGCTTTCCCAAGCATAACATAGATAGTATATAGAACCTAATTGCTGGCCAAACAATTAAGCAATTAAACGCAGAATTGAAGAAACAACCATATATAGATCGAATTCTAATCAAGGTTAAGTTAATATCGAATAACAATATTCATGGCTAAACCACAACACCAGAACAATGGGTGTTTATCCACTCATACTAGAATTAAACAATTGCATAAGTTTTGCATAAATGGAAAATACTAGATTAAGATGAAGAAAACTGATAATCCTTTGCTTCCTCAATGATCNTAAAAATGGCATCCTCTCCCCAAGGTTGTGTTTTTGGGTCTATTTATATGTTTGGGACAAACTCTAAACGTGTAGGAGACTTCTATTCCAACCGGAAAACACTTAGAAACCTTTAGAACTCGGAATTGACTGGACCAGGCACCCAGGCGTTAAGCCTCAAACGCCCCCCCTAACGCCTGGACAGGCCTGGCGTACGCCTGGCTAACGCCAGGGTCACCCTGGCCTTAAGGGCCAAACACCCCCTTAACGCCTGGGCATGCCTGGCTTTAGGGGCCAAACGCCCGGGTATGGCCCGGGTCACTCCTTTTCGACTCTTGAGCGTATTTTTGANGGCGTTAAGCCTCAAACGCCCCCCCTAACGCCTGGACAGGCCTGGCGTACGCCTGGCTAACGCCAGGGTCACCCTGGCCTTAAGGGCCAAACACCCCCTTAACGCCTGGGCATGCCTGGCTTTAGGGGCCAAACGCCCGGGTATGGCCCGGGTCACTCCTTTTCGATTCTTGAGCGTATTTTTGACGTTTATGCACCCATTTAGCTTGACTTCCATCTCCAATTCACCTACACATGAAATAGACTCCATTATGCACATATAACGTGTATTTTTATCACAAAAGCACATAAAATGTAAGGTATATAATACTTAAAACTATGAATTCTAGCCACGCATCAGGGGTCGTGACATAATGCTATTGAATTGGTAATTTATTTCCTAAGAAGGATAGAGTGTACCTTTCTTAATCATTTAGAAAGAGAATTGACTCCTCCGTGGATAATTGTATTCCTGATAAGATTGTATCATTGAATATTATTAAACTTGGAAAATAAATTTCGAGAAATATTTAAATACTATTTTTGTGACTTTTCAAAGAGAAATTTGTCATTTACTTGAGTATTTGTTTTCCCGATGTAGTCGGGGTGGAGTGTTTGATTGTGCATGATTGTGTGTGGCCGCTTCGCAATTTACATTCCGCGAGAGGAGTGTTATTTCTCCCACTCTCATGGGAGTGAGCCGTACGCCACGACGAGATTGAAAGATACATTATGGTTAATATTGTGTGTGCATGTGACCGCTTCGCAATTTACATTCCGCGAGCGGAGTGTTATTTCCCCCACTCTCATGGGAGCGAGCCATACGCCACAACGAGATTGAATGATGTAATTATGGTTCGGGCCGTTCGACCCTCGACAATGCACAAATATGATTATTATGATGGATCAGGCCGATTGTCCTTATTCCGTATGCGCATGTTAAATTGTTAATGATTTTTCACGGATTTTTAAGTGACAAGATATTTAGGGGAAATGAAGTATTAATTGTTTATTTATTTTCAGTGTTCATTTGAATTACAATTATCTTTAATGTTTACTGTTTTTATCATCCTCGTATGCCTATTACTGATATCATATCTTGTTAAATTATTTTGTTGGACCTTAGTAAGTGTCAAGTCGACCTCTCGTCACTCCCTCAAATATTCGCTATAGTCCAACCAATGTCCTGTCTGTGCTCCCTCAAGGTATCCAATATTTGTTCAACATGCACATCATTTAACAAAGAAGAAACAATTACGGGTAGAGATTTATTAGGGACAAGAAATTTATACCTTAGGTGCGGCGGAAGTGGTTGGAGCTCAAGTTGTGGGCGGCTCGACAACTGAAGGCTTAGTGGGAGGAGTGACTCTATTATCTAAGTCAAGAGAAAGCTTCTTTGGTGCATAAGTGTAAGACCCAAGCCCTTCCAACGCATTCACTGATTCTACATATCCTTGCATGTCCTCACCATCAAAATTCACCAAAATAGGCACCGATGCTTCACCAAGGCATTCCTCTTCCATTTTCACCTCGACGGAATCCTCTACCACATCAACAAAATTAATGACCGAGATACTCTTGTATGCATGTGGCAATTTCATACCCTTACTTGCTTGAAAGGTAACATCTTCTTCATTAACCAGGAACTTAATCTCATTTCGTTTCGAGTCCATGAGTGACTCTCGATAGAGAGGAATGGTCTCCCTGGGATGATAGGCATATCTTTATCAATAGAACAATCGAGAATAACAAAGTCGGCGAGGAGGATAAACTTCCCCAGTTTCACCAGCACATCATCAACTATTCCCACCGCTCGCTTTATTGAACGGTCGGCCATTTGCAACCTCATACGTGCAGGCCTAGGCATTCCCAATCCCGCTTCTTGTTGATAGAAAGGGGCATTAAGTTAGCCACATTATCACAAAGGGCTCGTGCACAATCACCCAATCCAATACTGCATGAAATGGTGAAAGATCCTGGGTGCTCTTTCTTTTGGACGGCGGTTGTTGCAATGATGGAACTAACCCGGTGAGTGACATTCACCACTTCATTCTTGGTGGTTTTCTTTTTAGTGATCAAGTCCTTCAAGTACTTAGCAAAGCCCGCATCTCTTGAAATGCTTCCACAAATAGAATGTTCATCGATAACTGCTTTAGGGTGTCATAGAACTTCTCGAATTTGCTATCATCAATCCTTCTATCTAGTCTCTGAGGGAAAGGAAGGGGAATTCTAGGAATTGGTGCTAGGGGTTTTGATGCCTCTATTACCTTTTCTTTAACCTCTTCATGGTTCACTTCTTCCGCTTTCACCTTCTTTGGGAGTCTTTCAACTTCAACAACATTTGGCACCTCAACTTGTTCCTCGACTTCTTGCTCAGAATCTTCCACTTCGACCACTTGTTTATTCTCTCCTTGAAGTAGTTTCCCATTTCGAGTTGTAATAGCCATACAATGAGAGGTTGGTCCACTCCCACTACCTTTTGGGTTTGCAATTGTATCATGTAGGAGCGTGCATTTTTATTTTGAATTTTTTTCTCTTGAGAAATCCCTTATTTGCATCTCCAACTTTTGAATAGATGCAGTGTGAGAACCCACAAGCTCGGTCATATTTTTTATTGAAGTGTCGGATCTCTCTTGATTTTGCAATACTCTTTCAAGCATGTTTTCCAACTTGGACTCACTTGAAGAACTCTCCTTCCAACGTGGAGAGTTAGAATATTGAACCTTTGGTGGAACATAGGGGTTTGAGCTCCGATTTGAAAAATTGTTGTTGTTGTTACTCCAATTTCCTTGATTTGAACTACCTTGGTCGTTTCACCATTGTTGGTTGCCTTGCCATTACAGGTCATATCTCCATTTGTGTTATTGTCCTGAACCTTGGTAGGGTTGTCTTTGATATCCTCCTTGTGAATTGTTGAAATAATTTGCTTCTTCTTATTCCTCATTTGACATTGGTTGCACATCTTCCACAACATTCACCTTTTTTGTTTGGCTTTTAGTGAACATTTTTTTCAACATGTTGACATTGGTAGCCTGACAATTATTTGATCTCTTTCTCGGTTCTCCTTAATCATGTTGGTCAAGGAAGGAGTAGCATATGCAATTCCACCCGTGGTGTCTTTCGAGTGCCAAGCTTGGTTATGTTCAACCATCTTCGAGGATTTATGTGTCTCTTGCAAATGTTTTATCCATAAATGATCCATCTGCCGCATTTTTGGCTTTGGACTTATTCATAGGATCCAAGCCCGTGTAAAACTTCTCCAACAAAATAGCGTTTGGAAAATCATGATTCGGTGACCTCACCAAATATAGCTTGAATCTAGCCCATGCCTCATGTAGGTGTTCTCCCGGTAATTGCTTGAAGAAAAAAATTGTATCCCGAATCTCGGACTTCTTGCTTTGTGGGAACCATTTTTCTAGGAAAGATCGGACAATCTTAGTCACGACCCAATTTCTCCCACCGTGAGCTGTCCTGACAGCACCTAGCCTCTATGAGTAGGTAAGCCTATTATTGCATAAACGAAAAAAAACATAAAGAAAAAAGCCAACAGATGAAATAAATACGCAAAAATAGTGCCACTACAGTGATCATCACTCTCAAAACCTGGAATGTCGCCAGTCACAAGCTTCTAAGAGTCTCTACTACTCTATACATAAGTGTTTGAAGAAAAACAGGGGAAATTTATATACAATGAGGTAGAAGGGGACTCCAAGGTCTGTGGACGCGAGCTGAAGTACCTTGAAGTCTCCTAAAGCAGCAACCACACACTAGACCCGAGTCTGATAGCTCGTACCTGGATCTGCGCACGAAAAATATGTGCAGGAAAGGGCATGAGTCACCATAATGAGTCACCTCGGTCGAGTAGTGACGAGGTTAGGTCAGGCCCTACCAGTATAAATATGATGAATTTAAGTAGTAAGAGATATATATTACAGTAAATAAATTATGAAAATCTAGGATAAATTACATAAATCTACGCAATAGCGTCTTAGCCTTGGCAAACGCGAAGAGACAACTCAGCTGGTCTCCCAAATGCTCTACGTGATCGTGAGCCTTCTCATGCGATTGTGATAAGGAAACCGACTGCAGAACACCAGCAAAAACTACCAACTGCCTAAGTCCAAAACTGAACCGTTGAGCATCTGAAACACGCCCGAGGCCCTCGGGACCCCAACCAAACATACCAACCAATCCTAAAACACCATACGAATTTTATGGAGCGCTCAAATCACCTCAAACAACGCTAAAATTCTGAATCATCCTCCAATCCAAACATTAAGAACTTGAAACTTCAAAATTTTATAACCGATGCCGAAACCAACCAAACTACGTCCGATTGACCCCACATCTTTCACACGGGTCATATTCCACACTACAGACCTACTCCAACTTCAGTTATTGGATTCCGACCCCGATATCAAATATTCCACTACCGGCCAAAATCGCCAAAAATTCAACTTTCACCAATTCAAGTCTTAATCTACTACGAATCTCTAAATCACATTCCGGACGCGCTCCTAAGTCAAAAATCACCTAACAACGCTAATGGAATCATCAAAATTCAAATCCGAGGTTCATACCCACAAGTCGAGACCCGGCTGACTTTTCCAACTTAAACTTCCAAGTAAGAGACTAAATGTCTCAATTCGTTTCAAAACTCAACACAAACCCTCCTGGCAACCAAAATACCAGAATAAGATATGGGGAAAAGAAGTGAATAGGAGATTGGGGTTCTAACTCTGAAAACGACCGGTTGGGTCGTTACAATCTTGGCCCAAGTGTGGATGGAATAAGAAGGTAGATGTCGGATCCCTTGTCTTGCCTCTTTGTTTAACGAGTACTTGTACACCCTCAACCTTAGGGTAGAATCCGAGACATGTTCTTCTTGTGCATTGCACACACACCCAAAAAGTTTCTTAGATGTTGTGTCTGATTATTGTCGGTGGAATTTTGGAAGAACCCGTCATCCTTTTAGCATTAGGATTAGACTATGTTCCACTTTGGTGGTAGAAGCATCAATTCTAGGAAGGACAATGGTGTTTGTATCCTCAATTTACTCACCTGTATCCGCAAACACATTTTCTTCTTCCGGCTCACCCATGTTTTCCTAATGACACCAAGCAAAGCAAGCAAAGTGTGAAGGAATAGAAGAAGGCGTAAAGTAAATAACACACTAGTTAGTAATTTTTAAATTGTATTTCCCGGTAACGGCACCAAAATTTGATATGCTCAAATTACACCTATATAAATTGTGTAAGGCGGTTGATGTCAAATATGATAACCCAACTAGGTTAGGGTCGAATAAAAAAAGGAATAGGTATGAAAAGGTTACTTGAGTAGTGTGAAACTTGACTTAAGCCGTAGTTCAACTCCGTTAGTTTAAAAAAAGTTTTGTAATTGAAAATTGTCAAGAAAAGCTAATTGTTAAGAGAATTTGATTCATTTGATTAAGAAACCAAGGTTGTGTCCCCATCAATGGAACGTAATTCTATTGGTGTTAATATAATATATAATAGAAGGTCCTTTGATATGCAAATGATTCCTAAATGACTACCCAATATATTCCAATAATTAGGTAGTATTTCCTCTTTATGATTTTCCAAATATAAAAGAGTTAAAATTAAGAACAACCAATTTATGGCAAGTAGGACCCAATTATACCTAAGCGATTCTATTAAACAAAGTTTAATGCCTTGAGTCCTTGATATTCAATCCTACCAAATCCTAACCCACTTTTCCAAGTAAATATAGAGTAAAATGGAACTAGTCAATATTTGCAACCATCAACCATAAATGAAGCATGAGAAATGAATAGAAATCAACCAACCATTATATATATATATATATATATATATATATAAGTTAGCTATGTTAGTATATATAAGTTAGCTATGTTAGGGTCCACAATGTTAGTATTTAAGTTAGCTACTCATACTAGAATACAAGAACAAAGTAATAAATAAAGTCATAAAGCTTAAAAAGAGGACAAATTCTTGTATTCCCTCTCAAAAGCTTCCAAAATAATTGTGTATTCAATGATGTAAGTGTAGCTTCTTTTTCAAACAATATGGTTCACAAAAATCCTAGTCATTCTATTTATAATGGTCCAAAAGTCGCGGACAAAAACTGATAAAAATGACCCTACAGATAAAATCTTTGACCACATAATGGACCGCAGAAAGCATTAGTGGTCTGCACATCTCCTTTTTCCAGTGAAGATCTAATCACAGTGTTTTCTAGCTTTTCATCACATTTTGGTTGTGCGGTTCGCATGTTGGTATCGCGATCACATATTGTACCGCAAAATCATCTTCACTGGAAACCATTTTGTATTTATGCGAATATTATGCAGTCCGCGTAGGAATTTTGCGACCACAAAATGAATCGCAGATTTGACTCTCAGGGGTGGTCTGTTTCACTCTGCGAGGGGTCTGCGATCCGCACATTACTTTTGTGGTTGTAGACTTGCCGCATTTCTGCCTTTTCATGGGTTTTTGTCATGTTTTTTTGTTCTTGGTTCTTCAAGTTTGGTTTTCTATAAAAAAAACAAAACTCCATAAGAAATGACTTATACTGCTTCAAAAGATGAGTTGAAGTCTATGTAATTAGTTTCAAAAGTGTCGCATTTCTAACATCATTCAACACTATTCACTCAAGTTGTTTAGTTATTAAGGCATACATGGTTCAACTTTCTTCTTCTATAGATCAGTTTTCAAATAAAGAATATCGTAGTTTAGAGATGAGACTTTCTCAAATGAAAAGAATGTAAAAGTTCATGAGCATCTCTGGACAAGAACAAGCATATAGGTCACTAGGAGTTACTCAACCAGCATACAGTGAGGTTTATACACAGTTTCATGGTCATAAAATAAGGACATATCAAATGAGCAGATGGTGTGATGACTATGCTAATGAGTCATCGGATGAGTTCAATCTATAATGATAGATTTTCATGAATTCTTTCGAGTATATAGCAGACATGGTTTCAACAACAAACTATTCAATCGAAGCAAACAAGTCAAACGCATGACATGAGCTGTGATGAGTATTAATTTTATTGAATCAACAGTATGGTTTAACATTACTATTGTAAGGATCAATATAGCAAGGTGCATCAGATATGAAGGCTTAACAAGACATTGGAAGAATTATAAGAGCATAACTCAATTAGGTTATCTAAACATGATAATATAGCTATCATTTAACTAATAGAGATAGAGCTCACATAGCATTAATGTAAGGCTTAGTTCAACTAACCCTAAAGGTTCAACGGGATCTGTTCAGAAGAGTATAAACATCACAAAAGCATTTTATCTATCTAAGTTATGGAGATGAAAACATAGATCAGATTTGCAGTATCAGAACATCAAAATTTTATCCAGGTAAATTGTCAACTCGTCAGTGTAAATAGAATACAACAAAAAGAATATAACAAGTATATTCATGCACAACTAAAATACATCATAAACGAGATATGATCAATAGGAAAAATATCATAAAATTACACAATCGAGAGATAGAGACAGTGCCAGTATACACTGACCTTCTGCAGAGCACCAAACCAAGAAAAAGTCATTTGTTAACCGTTTAGGAGTCCAAACCAAAAACAAGTCACGTGCAAAGATCGAACTCGATACGTAATGAAAAGAGAAAAGAGAAGTTAGGGAGGAGCTACTGGAACTTAATACTTAGCCGAAAAATTTGAACTTGTTAAATTTTTAGTAGTGGTATTAAATATTGATGTATATTGATCTTTGTTAGGTGAGGGTATTGAATGGATGATGACGATAGTTGGATGATGATAGCAACATGGTGAAAAATAGCAAAGACTTTTACCTGGGCATGACGATGGATGAAGAAGACCGTTGAAGCCATCAGACCGCTGGTCAAACCCTAATGTCCAGAGGTCACTAGGTTTGACCTCTGGACATTGAATAATGATGATGAATTTGTAGATAATACTCATGCATGCTCTGAATTTGAAGGACGAAGGGAGAATAGATGAGTTCCAGTTTGCTCAATTTAGGTCAAGGGTCTTGATTTGGGGGTATTGAATTTGTAGCGATGAAAGGGAAAAGTTCAGGTGGGATTCACGGCAATACAAAGACAAAGGGGATAATTGAGGGTTGGATTTGTGACCTTGCACGAATTTTTGCAAGGTTCTTGATTGATAGGGTTGATGGGGTTGAGAGAAAAGAGATAAGAAAGGGAAATTAGGTCGGCTGGGTAGGGGAAATTGATTTAGGTTTTAGGGGTCGTCTCTGGGTTAAACGTGGAAGACGGATTCTGGGCCGTTGGATCATTTGATCAACGGCCCTAATAATTTAAGGCATAAGATTTGATAAAAATAGTTATTAGGGACAAAACGGGGATTGTTAGATCTATGTGATCGATGTTGAGATAGAATATAGCAAGAGGTTTAAAATAAAGGGAAAAACATGAATTATCGTGGAGTGCCGATGATTTGGATCAACGGTCCACATTTGTTATGTTTGTTTTTTTGAGTAAAAAATACAAATGACGTGATGCACTGCTATTGGCTCTCAAGGATTGGCGTGGATTTACAAAGTAGATAAGGGGTGGGTCTGGACTGAGTTGGAGGCGTTTGGGCCAAAAAATAGTGAAAATGAGATATAAGACATAGCAACTTGGGTTTAATTGGTTAATTGCAATTGTAGCCCTTTCAATTTTAACCCCTTTAAAATTAACTTAATTAAACTTAATTCATTCTAATTAAACGTGATTAGATATAATTATCAAATATATTATAAATTATTGTAATAAATTAGTTATCTATTAAAACACTTTATTATGAAACTAATTTCGGAATTAAATTAATAAGCGATATAACTAAAAATCAAAGATTAATTCAATAAATTAATTGTAATACTTGCTTATTAAAATATAATGGTTATTTAAATAGGAAATCATACTTACACATGATCTCTAGCGCGATTCAAAAAGTTCACTTAGTTATAAAAACTTTTAAGGTATAATAGCAAGAAGCACAGTATCCAAAACAACGCATAATACAGCCAAAACACCGCCATGAATATGGATAAACACAGTTCTCTCGCATACGCAAGTCACCTCGCATGTACGTCACCCCTAAAACGTAGCCATTGTCATCAATGCAAGAATGCCTTCCCTCGCAAATCGGCCTCTGGACGACTCAAATCTATTCAAATAATGCATCATGGTGTCAAATAATATTAAAGAAAATAACTATTGATCATAAAGGCTTAATATTTAATCTATTATACAATATCAATAAAAATTTAACCTAGGCTTGATCTTTAAATCTAACAAAAATCACAAATTTCTACTACCCATTCGAATATTAGTCCAAATATACAAGCCCCAAACAAATTCGACTCCAAATTGGGGTTCAAGTTTCAATTATTCACTTTCCAAAATCTAAGACTAAAACCCCGATTTTTCACATTCAAATTAATGTTCTAAAGTGTTTAAATCCATGGGGAAACAAGATGTATTATAAAATCCAAGTAGAAAGTAATTACCCTCAAAGTAGTAGTGAAAATTTCCCCAGAAATTGTCCCGTTCTGTACTCCAAAACTTAATATAATAAAAAATGAGTAAACCTACAAAATACAAGAGGTCTTCCAGACATCTGACTTCCGCGACACAGAGTTCGCTTCTAGGGGCCAACTTTTGCACACAAAACCTTGCACCTGCGAGTTTAACTTACAAAAACCATCATAGAATCTGCGTAGCATCTGCATCTCCGTAGGTGCAACCAAAATACCAGAGATGTGCAATCCTACTGACCAGCCTCACTCCACAAGTGTCACAAATCCTCGCAGGCGAACCTTCGTAATATCTTTTGCAGAAGCAGCCAATCCCAGGCCATATCAAACATTGCAGATGTGCCCCATATCCCCACTTCTGACCATGTAGATTTTCTCCATGAGTCACTTCCGAAACCTCGTAGCTGGGCCATAAGCACTACAGGTGCGACATACTAAAGCTAGTTGATTCTACAATTTCCAAAATGGTTCGGAATCTTTTCGCAACACACTCGAGCCCCCGCCCCAATCAAACCATACCAACAAGTCCTAATACCTTATTTAAACTTATCCAAAATCTCAAAACACCACAAGTAGAACAAAATCCAATAATCAACGATCAAAATTTATATCTTAACTTTCAATTTTTCCAACTTCGGCAAACGCGTCTAAATCACGCTTAGACATTTCGAATTCAAACAAAACTTTGTAAACACGTTTCAATAAACATAATAAACCTATCCAAAGTCGTGGAATGCCAATCAAGACCTAATAATATCAAATTCAACTCCCGGTCAAACCTATGAACTCTCCAAACCTATAAATTGCCAACTTCAAGCAAATAGAGTCAAAACCTTCTACGAAGCTCAACATCCAAATCCAAACATACGTTCAGGTCTAGAATCACCATAAAAAACAATAGGAGCCATAAAATCACCACGCCGAGGTTGTCTACTAATAAATCAACCTTGGTTAATTCTCACAACTCAAGCTTCTAAAAATGAAACTAAGCATTCCAATCACTCTCAAACCTTCCAGGCACCAAACCATCCATCACCGTAACTCATCTATCATCAAATACACATACAGAAAATATAAAATGGGCAAACATGGCTTAATAACAGAATATGACCAGCTGGGACGTTACACTCATCCCTTGAAAGCTCAAGTCTAGATGGTCGGGTCTATTTAAAGTAGTAGGGGCTAAAAATCATGGAGCTAGGGACTTCGGGTCCTAAGAATGGTGTTATATTCTTGATAAATAGTCAAACAGTGAAACACTATTCTGGTGGCATTCGTCATCACCAGACTTTGATAGACTTAGTGGACGCTTGAAGGAGCTTGTTGGAATAAAACCCAATTCGTGGATTAGGTAGCCTAGTTTTTATTTTTGTTTTTGGTTTCATGTCAGACTAATGACTTGGTTTTATATGGATTTCATTTGTTTGGCTAGGTATTCAAGTGATGTGATGGCAATGATGTGATCGAGGGTCAAGACGAAAGGCAAGAGAATGCAAAAAAGTGAAAAACAAAAGGAAAACACACCACATTTTTGCGAGTCAGAGGCTCATGCAGAGGGCTTGGCCCACCTTGGGTCGTGTTGCGCCTAATTACCCACACCTCAAGCGCGGCGTCGCACTGCTAAAGGTGCAGAGGCCATCCTTCCTAAAGGGCCTTTCACTATTCCCCTCTTGCCCGTCAGCCCGCATCACACCACTGGCACCAGGTAAGTCTTTTTTTAAACCCCCTCCACCCAACCCTTCTAGCCTCACTCACCTAAAACAGATGTACAAAGCAACCCCCATACCCAAAAACTCTCTTTCTCGCTAAACTTCACAAAACCTCCGAAACCATTTTCCCTTACCCCACACTAACACATGCTCCACTACCCATTCCCTATCATCTTTCAGTCCTCAAGTTCAAGGTATCTTCTTCTCTCATTCCCTCTTGTCTATTAGTTATGGTGATGAAGTGAGGATAGCTTGAAAGCTTTTATGGCCTTTTAATTGTACTTTGCTAAAACTTGTCCTAACCCTATAAACTGTAAATGATTGTTATTGTTATACTTGAAAGAGTGTTTTACACTCCAATTGCAAACAATTTTGGGAGGTTGATGAAATGCCTCACATGCAAAGAAGCTTACATACAAAGAGCAGATGCAAGGTGTTTGATAAAAAGCCTCAAAGGAGATTTTTGTCCCAATTGGAGCCCGAGTCTCCGAGATTGATAGAAATTTATTTGTGAGTATGATTGACATGAAAATTAAGTGTGGGATGGCTCAATAGAGACAGAGTATATTTCATAAATTTGTTGCTACATTGATTGCTTGCTAAGGTGATAGTTGACTTGAGAATGTGAATATGCTTACTTGAAAAGGTGAAGTTTGAGTAACCTTGAATTATTAGAAGTAGAATGTCATGAAGCTTTAAGTATGGGGTCATTCCAACATATTTTGATACACTTATTGGATGCATGAATTAACTATTGATGTTGTTTGGTAATCGATCATGGTGTGTACAACACCTAGTGCTAAACCTTCGGCCAAAGCTAAGACCAAAGATCCATCCAAAGCTAAAGATACCACTTATGCACCTCCAAAAAAGAGGAATAGAACTGAGGTTGCCTCTATTCGCCAAAGTAAATTCAAACAAGTAGTGGAGGTTATTGTTGTGTCACAACCTTAATCTAGGAGTGATCAAGAGAATGAGATTAAGAGTGTACCTCCGTTTGGCAGCATGGTATACAAAGTTTCGTCCAAAGAGTTACCAACCTAATTATATAGTCGAGGAGCATAAGTTGAAGTCAAGATACCCTCAAATTTGGAACGTTGTACACGACTTGGGCTTGAGCTTTGTGTTTAACAACCTTGTAAAGAAAATTCTAGCTTGATTGGAGAATTTGATGTCAGGTGGAACCTTCAAGATCAAGAGCAGCTGGTGCTTTCCATGGGAGGTTAATCAGAATTTCTGTGAGTGTATTATGTACCCACTTGGGGGCACCCAATGTTTAATATGCACCCTTTGTGCAACTTTATGCGCAACTATTCTTAAGGGATATTAGACAAACCTTGTGTCGTGACCATTCTAATGCTACATGGATCTGAGGCAAAAGGACTCACAGCCGCATTACCTTGCCGAAGAAGAAGTTCAATAAGATTGACAAAGTGTGTTGAGGCTAGTGAACACGAGGCTACTACCATGTGATCATGTTACAAACATTGGTAAGGACAGAGTTTGCCTTGTAAATTTTATGTGGGGAATTTGGTATGCCACTTGATGATATACTAACTCAGTACTTGAGGGTTGTGGGGTGGATGAGGAGCCCGACTTTTGACATTATCATTCCCGCTACTCCACGAGCCACATATATCACCGGTATTTATAGAAAGGATGAGGATAATGGGTCTTGTTTGACTATTGTCGAGCATTAGGCTCGTGATGCTTTCATTGCTCGATTCTACCATATGCTTGATTTACAGTTACAAATTGGAGGGAGGCCTGCTACTCCAGAAGAGCCATGTTAACTTTTATTTTGATTTTTAACACTTATTATAAGTTTATACTCATAGAAATATTAGTGTACTATTTTATCTTTAGTAGATTAAATTTAGAAGAAAAACAAAAAATAGAAAAAAGTTTAGACTTTTCCGACGATGGATCTCCTAGAAAGTTTTCTTGAGGATTAAAGTCTAAAAAGAATACAAGAAAAAGAATAGAAAAATCCAAAAGAAATTTCTTTTAGTTTTCTTTAGGTTCATGGGATGTAACTTGAACCAAATGAACTATATTAGGACTTAAGAAAAAAAGGAGGAAGAATGATGTGATTTTATTCCTAGGTTCATTTTGACATGTTTGATAGTAGCATATTTAGGCCTTGGCATGTGTGATAGTTTCCTATGTTTTGAGATTGTTTATGATGCCTTGATGAGTTGGATAGCATATTGTGTGATGCATATGGCTAGTTTTCTTGAGATATGCTCATTACTTTGCTTTATGTTTAATATTTTTTGGCTCCAAAGATAAGTTTGCTTTCATTTGAGAGTCAGAATGAGACTGTCCTTATCATGTGCCATGTATGAAGTGAGTTTTTGTGTACTCCTTGTATTGCATTTGTGTATAAAACTTGCCCGGCATGTGAGTTAAATTTTGATTATCACAAGTAAAATCGTCCCTAGTGAGCCTTTCTTGTGCATGTAGGCCTTTTGGTTGGCACTCACATTACAAGCCCATGGCATGTTTGTTCTTAATTGAAGTATTTTGATTCTCTCACCTAACACTTGAATTGTAAGAAGAAGTAGGAAAAAAGTAGAAGAAATTTGGGGAAGCTTTTGAGTGGAAACAACAAAAAGAAGAAAGGTGCACTTGTATCACCACTAGCGGGAAGTACAAAGTGCAAGAGAAATATTAGAAAATAAAAAGTTGCACAAAAAGGAAAAATAAAAAGAAAATTTGCAAAAAATAAAGTACATAGAAAAAGAAATAATTAAATCTTACCCTTGCTCGTGAGTGTGAGTTAAAATGGTTCTTATAGAAGGAGGGAACGTTTTTGGCGTTATCGTGTTTGTAAAATTAAAGTTGAGTTGAAGAAAAGTTGCTTTTAAAGTAATTATGTGATGTGCTAAAGTGCTTAGGGGGTTAGTCAGTATTCCTAAATATATCTTACCCTTCTCTTAGCCCACATTAAAACCATGATAAAGTCATAAATAATTAAAGACCAAGGAGGCCTACTTCAGTAGGGATTTACATGATAGCAAGAAGCACAATATCCAAAACAACGCAAGATATAGCCTAAACACTGCCCAGAATATGGATAGACCAAGTGCACGCACATACACCCATCATCTCACATGTACGTTATCCCTTGCACATAGCCAGTGTCATCAATTCGAGCGACAAGTATCTCAAGCCAATGTTAGGCAAACTACTTACCTGAAAACGAGAAAAATTAGTACTCCAAGAACACCTTCACTCGCAAATCGGCAAGAACGCCTTCACTCGCAAATCGGCCTCCAAACGGCTCAAATATAGTCAAATAATGCACCATGCTGTCAAATAATACTAAAGAAAATATTTATAGAGCATAGAGGCTTGACCTTTAGCCAATTATAAAATGTAAATAAAAAATTCAACCCAAGCTTGATCTTTAAATCTGACAAAAATCACAAATATTGGCTACCCATTCAAATACGAGTCCAAATATACAAGTCCCATCCAAATCAGACTCCAAATCGGGGTTCAAGTCTCAATTACTCACTTTCCAAAATCTAGAACTAAAATCCAATTTTTCCTCTTTCAAATTAATGCTCCAAGTGTTTAAATACATGAGTAAACAAGATTTATAATCAAATTCAAGTAAAAAATACTTACCCTCAAAATAGTAGTGAAAATCTACAAAAAAAATTGCCTCATTTTGTACTCCAAAGCTCAAAATAACAAAAAATGAGTAAAACCACAAAATATAAGAGGTCTCACAGACATCTCGCTTCCGCGGACACAAAGTTCGCTGATGGGGGCCCGCTTCTACGCATAAAATCTCGCATCCGCGAGTTTCACTGACAAAGACCATTATCGCATCTACAGCGCAGCTGCTGCATCTCCAGCTCTTCAGATGCGACAAAAATAGCACAAATGTGCAATCCTCCTAACTCGCCTCACTCCTCAAATGCACAAAAATCCTTTCAAGAGCGACTTCGCACCTGCATGACATCTTTTGCAGAAGTGGTATATCCCAGACCATATCAAACATTCCAGATGTGCCCCAAATCACTGCTTCTACGACCATGAAGATTTGCTCCATGAGTTACTATAAAGAATTGGCCGGTCATTTTGAGTGTATTAGCCATGATCCCCTATTTATTACTTTCTCTATGTTATAATGTGGTTTTCTAACTCGCCAGGATGCTTGGTTTTGGTTTCGTGTGAGTTTCGGGTGAAATGAGACATATAATCCCTAAATTGAAAGTTTAAGCCGTGGAAGTTGACTGTAGTTTGACTTGTGTGAAGACGACTATGGAATGGAGTTTTGAGGGTTTCAATAGCTCCATATGGTGATTTTGGTCTTAGGATTGTGTCCGAACATTGATTTGGAGGTTCGTAGATCGTTTCGATGTGAGTTGGCGAAAGTTGGAAAATTAGTGGAATTTTGGGGAGTTTGACTGGGAGTGGAATTGTTGATATAAGGGTCGGATTCTTTTTTCAGAAGTTGGAATAGGTCCGTAATGTCAATTATGAGTTGTGTGCAAAAGTTGGTATCAATCGAAGTTGTTTTGGTATGAATCAACGTCGGTTCCGGAATTTGGAAGTTCATAGTTGCTAAGTTTGGATTTGGGGTGCGATTCATTGAATCTGTGTTGTTTGATGTGGTTTTCAGCCTCGAGTAGGTCCGTTAGGTTTTTCGGGACTAGTTGGTATACTCGGACGGGGCCCTCGAGGCTCCGGCGGCCCCGGATGTGATTCGGATCGATATCGAAACAATTGTTGGACTTATGCATTAATGAAAAATCCCAGCTTCTAGTGTCATCGCACCTGCGGAGGGTACGACCGCAGGTTCGGACTCGCATGTGCGTGTAAGGAAGCGCAGAAGCGGAGAAGGCATTTGGGCCAAGGCTCGCAGGTGCGGAAAAGGTTCTGCATTAGCAGCTTCGTTTCTGCGATAGAGAGGATCGTAGGTGTGTACCTGAGTGAAGATGTGACGCGCGAGCCGTAGGTGCGCATGGACGGATGCGTGTGTTTTTCCACCAAAGTGGATACTTTAAAATTAACTGAAGTCTGCACCTATGATGGTTTTTTCGCAGGTGCGGAAACGCAGATGCGGCTAAGGCTTCACATAAGCGATTCTTCTAGGAAGAAAAAGGGAAAGATCAAGGGTTTTGCTTCATTTCATTTTTGGGACATTGAGATCTTGGATTTTTCAGAGGAAGTGTTGGGGTAAGGATTCTTGACTTGTTTTTGATTAATTCCCATGAATCTACTGTTCATTACATCTTTTAATTAGTGTTTTGGAGTTTAAATTTTGGGGAAAAGGTGTATTTTAAGTTCTTAGACCAAGTTTTTGGGTTTTGAAAGGTTAAATGAGGTCGGATTTGGATAATTCTTATATGGTTAGACTCGATATCGAATGGGTGTTTTCGCATTTTATAATTTTGGTCGGATTCCGAGATGCGGGCCCGAGTTGACGTTTTGGGCGATTTTCCAATTCTTTGCTAAAATCATTATTTCATTGTTTAGACTAGTTTTCTGTGAAATTTTTTTGGCTAGATTCGAGCTGTTCGAATTTGGAGAATCGAGGGAAAGGCCTTCTAATAAATTTATTGAGCGTGATTTGAGGTAAGTCACTTGTCTAACCTTGTGTGGAGAGAATTTCCCTTAAGATTTGGTACTGTGGTGATAATTTGTGATATGTGAAGGCCGTGTACGCAAGGTGAGGAGTTCATACACGGGCCAAATGTTGGAATTCCGGTTTTAGCTACATAGTTTCCTTTTTATGCCTTAATTGAGTTATTTTAGCATGCTATAGTCATCATGTTTAGCCTAATTTCACATGTCTACCTGTCTTATCTCTTAATTGGAACTTCTACTACACGTTTAATTGAATTAGTTACTTTCTTAATTCTGTATTCATTACTTAACTGTGGGATTCTCTACTTGAAATTGCTTTCCTTGAAATATCTTGACGTTGAGTCGTGAAGGCCGTGGTTTCTGTTTGAGACATGGTGTAAGTTGTGAAATTTCATTTTATTTAGTTGATATGATTTGGTTTCTGTGCTATTGTTGAGGTGATTGTTTGATTTTTGAACGAGGTTTCTGTCGTGTTGTTGTTATTGTTTGCACGAGGTTTTCGCCATGCGGTTGTTACTATTTGCACGAGGTTTCTGTCGTGTCACTGTGATTATTGATATGCATGCGGTGGTATAAAGTCTGGATTTTCATACGCATACGACGAGATAAGGTGGGCTTGATACGCGTGGCTAGTAGGGGAACTACTAGAAGTCATGAGGTGTGATGAGGTCGGCTAAAACGCGGGGTGCTATTTCGTGAAAAGGCTTTTCAAAAATAAATGTAAAGGCTCCCGCGGTGATATAAGGAAAGTGAGTTATTTTTATAATTTGGGACTACGAGGCGCTACCTCGGGAGTGACCTTGTTAACCTTCTCTATTTGCTGCATTGAGTGGTTATTGTTTCCTTAACATGTAAATTCTTGTTTTGCTTTCATGTTGTATTAGCATGTTGTATTAGCTTCCTCGATTCCATGATTGTTACTTTCCCTAAATCCTTTATTGTTTCACTTCCCTGTCATTTTCCTTATATCATTGTATCTTCTGTCTTGTTTTTTATTATCCCTAGTAGGGCCTTGACCTGACCTCGCCACTACTCTACCGAGGTTAGGCTTGACACTTACTAGGTACCGTTGTGGTGTACTCATACTACGCTTCTGCACATGTTTGTTCAGATCCAGGTACATCCTATCAGCCTCGATATTAGTGCTGAGTGACTTGCTTTAGAGACTTCAAGGTACACATGCCCGCGTCCGCATGCCTCGGAGCCCCCTTCTATCTTGTTCATTTCCTATTTCATTACATCTCTATAGACAATGATGTATATGAGTGTTCAGTACTATATCTAGAGCTTGTCACTTATATTTTTACCGTGTTTTGGGAGATGTACATGTTGAGTTGTAGATTTTATTTCATATAGTTGTTGATGTTTTGAGATTTAAATTATTATTGAGTTATTTCGCATGTTTGTTAGGCTTACCATTTGGGTTCGTGATAATTTGGCACCAGAGTTCTAGGTTTAAGAGTCACAAGTAAGTTTAGTGAGTCTCGCGGATAGGTACGGAGACGTCTATACTTATCTTTGGCAGGCAATGGAACTCTTAGGAAAAGCTTCACTTCTTTGATTCCTTATCGTGTGAAATTTTTGACTTCGGATTCTAAATTTTTGTCTTTCTATTCCCTCATAGATGGGTGAGGACACGTACAGCTGGATCAGATGATCAGACACCCGCATATCCTACTAGAGCCACGAGAGGCCGGGGTTGGGGTAGAGGGCGAGGACGTCCACATGGTGCTGCCAGAGCACCTGCATGAGCTGCTACAGAGGAGCCACTAGTAGCTCTAGTTGAAGGGCAGGCACCTGAGACGCCTGTTACTGCACCAGCCCTCCATGAGACTCTCGCCTAGTATATGCGCATGTTCGGCACCTTGGCTCAGGCAGGTTGATACCACTTGCTCCTGCCACATCTCAGGTCGGAGGAGGAGCACAGACTCTCACCACCCGTAACGAGTTCAGGTTGATCAGGTCCTAGAGCTCATAACCAGTGCCGTCGGTAGCCTCAGTTCAGCCCGAGGCAGCAGTTTCTGAGGGGGAGCAGATTAGGATCGAGAGGTACAAGAAGTACCACGCTCCTACTTTCAGTGGCTTGGCATCAGAGGATGCCCAGTGTTTTCTTGAGGAATGCCACCGTATCCTCCATACTATGGGCATTGCAGAGTCTAGTAGGGTCGTTTTCACTACGTTCCATCTTAAGGGAGCAGCTTATCAGTGGTGGCGAGCATATGAATTAGATAGTTGGGTTGAGGCAGCTTCACTCACTTGGACTCAGTTCTCATATATGTTCTTAAGAGAGTATGCTCCCCAGAGTCTTAGAGATGCATGACACATAGGGTTTGAGTTGTTGCGCCAAGGTTCTATCACCGTGTTAGAGTATGCGGTCCGGTTCAGTGATTTGGCTAGGCATGCACCAGCCTTGGTTGCTACTGTTAGAGAGCGAGTCCATTGATTTATCAAGGGACTCAACCCTTGTATCAACTTTAGCACGGACCGAGAGTTGGAGATGGACATCACATACCAGCAGATAGTGGGGATCGCTAGGAAATTGGAGGGTATGTTGACTCGGGTGAGAAAGGAAGCCAAGAGTTCTCGAGAGTCTAGCACATATAGTGGTACTAGTGCCCCAGTTGCAGCTCGTCATGGTAGGGGCTATGTGAGTCACCCTGTTCATTCACCACTTCTAACTTCTAGCAGTATTCTGGCCACTCCTAGGCCTCAAGTTCCCTATTATGCACCGCAATTAAATAGGGCACCTCCTGCACGTGGTGCTTTCAGCAGTCAGTCCAGTTGATCAGGCCCGAGCCAGCCACGTCCTCTGGGAGCTTGTTTTGAGTGTGGTAACACTCGTCATATTGTGAGGGATTTCCCCAGACTCAGGAGGGGTGCACCTCCACAAACAACCCAGGCTCCACATATTCCATCGGGTCCTCAAGCTTCGATGTTCATGGTCGCCACACTAGTTGTCGGCCCACCGGCAACCAGCTAGAGATAGAGGTCGGGCAGGCAGTGGTCGTTCTAGAGGGGGAGGCCAGACCAAATATAATGCTCTTCCTGTTAGGACGGAGGAATTTTCTTCTGACTTAGCCATCACAAGTATTGTTCAGGTTTGGCATCACATGTATTGTTCCGGTCTGTCATCCCAAGTATTGTTTCGGTCTGTCATAGAGATGCATCCGTCTTATTTGATCCAGGATCTACCTATTCCTATGTTTCATCTTGTTTTTCTCCATATTTAGGTGTACCCTGTGATTCTTTGAGTTCTCCTGTCTATGTGTCCACACCTGTGGGAGATTGTATTATTGTTTATCGTGTGTATCAGTCGTGTTTGGTTGTTCTCAGTGGTTTTGAGACTAGAGCCGGTATATTGTTGCACAATATGGTAGATTTTGATGTTATTTTGGGCATGGACTGTTGTCGCCCTATCATGCTATCCTTGATTGTCATGCCAAGACGATGATGTTGGCTATGCCGATCTACCGCGGTTAGAGTGGAGAGGTACTTTAGATTATGTTTCTAGCAGGTTTATTTCATTTTTAAAGGCTCAACGGATGGTTGAGAAGATGTGTGATGCGTATCTAGCATATGTGAGAGATGTCAGTGTTGATACTCCTACCTTCAAGTCAATTCCGGTAGTCAGGGATTATCCTGATTATTCCCGGTGGACCTTCCAGGCATACCACCCGATAGAGATATCGACTTTGGTATTTAGTTGTTATCGGGAACTCAGCTCATTTATATTCCACCATATTGTATGGCCCCACCAGAGTTCAAGGAGTTGAAAGAGCAGTTTCATTCGGCCCAGTGTATCGCCTTGGGGTGCTCCAATCTTGTTTGTAAAGAAGAAGGATAGTTGTATGCTCATATGCGTTGATTATCGCCAGCTGAACAAGGTTACAGTAAAGAATAGGTATCCATTTCCATGTATTGATGACCTATTTTAACAACTAAAGGGTGTTAGAGTGTTCTCCAAGATTGACTTACGTTCATGTTACCATCAGTTGAAGATTCGAAAGCCAGATATTTCGAAGACTGACTTCAGGACTCGGTATGATCATTACGAGTCCCTTGTGATGTCATTTGGGCTTACCAACGCCCTTGCAGCATTCATGCACTTGATGCACAGTGTATTTTGACCCTATCTTGACTCGTTCTTAATTTTGTTTATTGACGACATTCTAGTGTACTCCCAAAGCTGGGAGGATTATAAGCAGCACTTGAGGATTGTCTTCATACCTTAAGAGAAAAGAAGTTATATGCAAAATTTCCAAAGTGTGAATGCTAGCTTGATTCAGTGGAATTTTGGGTCATGCTGAGGGGATCAAGGTAGATCTGAAGAAGATTGAAGTAGTGTAAAGTTGGCCCTGATCGTCCTCAGCTACAGAGATCCGGAGTTTTCTTGGTTTAGCGGGGTATTACCATCAATTTTGTAGAGGGTTTCTCGCCTATTGCAACACCTCTGACCATATTGACCTAGAAAGGTGCTCCGTGTTCGTGGACCGAGGAGTGTGAGGAGAGCTTTCAAGAGCTCAAGTCAGCTTTCACTACAGCCTCAGTTTTAGTATTGCCTACAAGTTTGGGGTCTTACAGGGTGTATTGCAAGGCCTCGCGTATTGGCCTCGGTGTAGTGTTGATGCAAGACGGTACTACGCGTCTAGATAGCTAAAGGTACATGAGACGAACTATCCTGTTCACGACCTTGAGTTAGCAGCAATTGTTCATAACTTGAAGATTTGGCGGCTTATTTGTACGATGTCCCTTATGAGATCTACGCCATCACCAGAGTCTGCAACATCTGTTCAAACAAAAGGATCTTGAGTTGCATCAACGGAGGTGGTTAGAGTTGCTTAAGGATTATGATATCACCATTCTATATCATCCCGAGAAGGCCAATGTGGTGGCTGATGCCTTAAGCTAAAGGGCAGAGAGCTTGGGAAATCTAGCATATCTACCAGCAGCAGAGAGGCCATTAGCCTTGGATGTTCAGGCCTTGGCCAACCAGTTTGTTAGATTGGATGTTTCTAAGCCGAGCCAAGTTTTCGCTTGTGTGGTTTCTCGGTCTTCTCTTTATGATCGTATCAAAGAGCGTTAGTATGATGACCCCCACCTGCTTGTCCTTAAGGAAACAGTTCAACACGGTGATGCCAAGGAGGTCACTATTGGAGATGGTGGTGCATTACAGATGTAGGGAAGGCTACGTGTGCCCAATATAGATGGTTTGCGTGAGTTGATTCTCCAGGAGGCTCACAGTTCCCGATACTCCTTTCATCCAGGTGCTGCAAAGATGTATCAGGACTTGAGGCATCATTATTGGTGGAGAAAAATTAAGAATGACATAATAGAGTATGTAGCTCGGTGCCTAAATTGTCAGCAGGTGAAGTATGAGCATCCGCGGCCAAATGGATTGCTTCAGAAGGTAGAGATTCCGGAGTGGAAAGAGGAGCGGATTACTATAGATTTTGTTGTTGGGCTCACACAGACTCAGAGAAATTTCGATGCAGTTTGGGTAATTGTGGATAGATTGACCAAGTTAGCTCATTTCATTTCATTGAGTACATCATTTCACCCTTAGACGGACGGACAGTCCGAGTGCACTATTCAGATATTGGAGAATATGCTTCGTGCGTGTGTGATGGAGTTTGTGGGTTCTTGGGATCAGTTCTTACCACTTGCGGAGTTAGCCTACAACAACAGCTACCAGTCAAGCATTCAGATGGCCCCGTATGAGGCTTTTTATGGTACGCAGTGTCGGTCTCCATTTGGTTGGTTTGAGTCGGACGAGGCTGGGCTATTGGGTACAAACTTGGTTCAGGATTCTTTGGAAAAGGTTAAATTGATTCAAGATCGACTTCATACAACCCAATCTAGACAGAAGAGTTATGCGTATTGAAAGGTTCTCAATGTTGCATTCATGGCTGGGGAGCGGGTCTTGCTCCGTGTTTCGCCCATGAAGGGTGTTATGAGGTTCAGGAAGAAGGGCGACCATAGCCCAAGATATATCGAGCCTTTTGAGATTCTTGAGAGGGTTGGAGAAATGGCCTAAGACTCGAACTACCACCTAGTCTGGCTGCAATTCATCCAGTATTCCATGTTTCTAAGCTCTGAAAGTATCATGGCGATCGGTCTCATGTGTTAGACTTCAGCTCAGTCCAGTGTGACAAGGATTTGAATTATATTGATTCAGTTAATGTCTAGTGCAGGGGTCAGCCAGTTGAGGAAGCGACTTGGGAAACCGATCATAATATGGGTAGCCGTTATCCTCATCTTTTCACCACTTCATGTATGTCTCTATACTCGTTCGAGTGTATTCGCCCTGATCCCCTATTTAATGACTCGGCTGGTCATTTTGGTTACACAACTCAGCGGGTTTCTTGTTTTTGGTTTCGGTTGAGTTTCTGGGTGAAATGGGACACATTGTCCCTAAATTGAAGGGAAAATTGAGGGCTTTGCTTCATTTCATTTTTGGGACTTAGAAAACACAAATTGAGGCGAATTTTTAAAGGATTAAGAGGAAGTGTTGGGGTAAGGATTGTTGACTCGTCTTTGATTAATTCCCGTGAATCTACTGTTAATTACATCTTTTAATTAGTGTTTTGGAGTTTAAATTTTGGGGAAAAGTGTATTTTAAGTTCTTAGACCAAGCTTTTGGGTTTTGAAAGGCTAAATGATGTCGGATTTGGATAATTCTTGTATGGTTATACTCGATAACGAATGGGTATTCGGATTTTATAATTTTGGTCGGGTTCCGAGATGCGGTCCCGAGTTGACTCTTTTGGGCGATTTTCCAATTATTTTCTAAAATCATTATTTCATTGTTTAGACTAGTTTCCTATAGTTATATTTATAATATAAAATTATTTTGGCTAGATTCGAGTTGTTCGGAGTTGGAGAATCGAGGGACAGGCCTTCTAATTGATTGATTGAGCGTGATTTGAGGTAAGTCACTTGTCTAACCTTGTGTGGGAAAAATTTCCCTTAAGATTTGGTACCGTGGCGATAATTAATGATATGTGAAGGTCGTGTACGCATGGTGACGAGTCCATACACGGGCCAAATGTTGGAATTCCGATTTTAGCTACGTAGTTTCCTTTTTATGCCTTAATAGCGTTACTTTAGCATGTTATAGTCATCATGTTTAGCCTAATTTCACATGTTTACCTGTCTTACCTCTTAATTGCAACTTGTAATACATGTTTAATTGAATTACTTGATTTCTTAATTCCGTCTTCATTTTACTGTGGGATTCTCTACTTGAAATTGCTATTCTTGAAATATCTTGTTGCTGAGTTTGGTGTTGAGTTTCAAAGGCCCTGGTTTTTTTAAGGCAAGTTGTAAGTTGTGAAATTTCATTTCATTTAGTTGATATGCTTCGGTTTACGTGTTATTGTTGAGGTGATTGTTTGGTTGTTGCACGAGGTTTCTGTTGTGCTGTTGTTATTGTTTGCACGAGGTTTGTGTCGTGCGGCTGTTACTATTTGCACGAGGTTTTAACCATGCCGTTGTGATTAGTGATACGCATGCGGTGGTATAAGGTCTGGGTGATGATACACATGCGGTGAGACAAGATGGGCTTGATACACATGGTTAGTAGGGGAACTACTAGAATCATGTGGTATGATAAGGTGGGCTAAAACACGGGGTAGTATTTCGGCAAAATGATTTACAAAAAAAATTTAAAGACTCCCACGCTAATATAAGGAAAGTGAGTTAATTTTAGGATTTGGTACTACGAGGCACTACCTCGGGAGTGCCCCTGTTAACCTTCTCTATTTGTTGTATTGTTTTGTTATTGTTTCCATAACATGTAAAATTCTTGTTTTCTTTTCGTGATGTATTAGCTTCCTTGATTCCATAATTTTTACTTTCCGTTAATCCTTTATTGTTTCACTTCCCTGTCATTTTCATTATATCATTGTATCTTCTATCTTGTTTCTTATTATCTCCAGTAGGGTCTTTACCTGACCTCGTCACAACTCTACCTAGGTTAGGCTTGGCACTTACTAGGTACCGTTGTGGTGTACTCATACTACGCTTATGCACATATTTTGTACATATCCAGGTACATACTATCAGCCTCAGTATTAGCACATGAGTGGCTTGCTTTGGAGACTTCAAGGTACACCTGCCCACGTCCGCAGTCCTCGGAGTCCCCTTATATTTTGTTCTATTTATTATTTCTTAAAATCCTTATAGATAGTGATGAAGATGAGTGTTTAGTACTGTATCTAGAGCTTGTGACTTATATTTTCATTGGGTTTTGGGAGAGGTACATGTTGAGTTGTGTCACACCTTTCACCATAACAACTCTCTTTAAAATGATAAAAAGTGATTCTAAGTTCCAAAGGGTTTTCGAGTTTGAAAGTGACAAATATTGTGTTTCAAAATATTTTTTAGAGTCGCCACCTAAAGGTCACCTTTTTTTTAAATTAACAATTTTCCTTCAAAGCACATTTGACTCTAAAACTGATTGCACCAGAGATTCCGAGTAAGAGGGTTCATGACTCGGTGAGAAGGTATTAGGCATTCCCAAGTCCCGTAACTAAGACGATAGCAAACCTGATCTAGTTGGCTTTAAAGAAACAAATACAAAATTACAGCAAAATAGAAGAAAAATAAAAGATCCTATCTACTTTTGTCATGAATCTTCCTTGAATCTCTACTTGAATCTTCAAAATGAAACTGAAAATCAACCCTATTTTTAGGTGGGCATCCTACTGACTTGAACTTGAAGAAAACTGGAAGTTGACCCTATTCTTGGGGCGGGCATCCTACTGTTGCACTTTAAATAAACTTGAACTTGGAGTAGACTTGAGCTTACAAACCTTGTTCTTCAGGCAGGCTCGTGCTACTTCTGATTTGAAATATAAAAATTGGAGGTTTCCCCTATTCTTCAGGCGGGATCCCGCTTTCTCTGACTTGAACTTGAAAAATGAAAGTTGACACAATTCTTCAAGCGGGCTCTAGGTGCTTATCAAACTTGAACTTGAAAACTGAAAGTTGACCCTGTTCTTCAGGTCCTGGTACTTCTGACTTGAACTGCATTTTCAGGTGAGCTCCTTCTTCTTAAACTCGAAAATTTAAAGTTGACCCTGTTTTTCAGGCGGGATCCTGCTGCTCGAACTTGAAAGAAACTGAAAGTTGACCCTGTTCTTTCAGGCGGGCTCCTGGTGCTTCTCCGATTTGAACTTAAAATCGATTTCTGAAATATTGACCCTCATTCGTTAGGTGGGTGCCTTCAATAAAAAAAAACAAAAGGAACAAAATTTTCTGCCCAGTTTGCATTAGGAAGATTTGTGAGTTATTAGCGAAACTGTAAATCACCTATGCTATTGATGAAGGATGAAATGAGGAGAGTAAAACTAAAGACTCGACTAGGATGTGCATCTCCTGTGAGTAAAATTAAGAAACTAAGACTATGAAATACATCTCCTAAGAGTAAAACTATCATACTTGGACTAGGAAGTACGTCTCCTAAAAAGTATAACGTTAATGACCCAAACTCGGAAATGCATCTCCTAGGGGTGAAACTTAAATGAACCAAACTAGGAAGTGCGTCTCCTAGGGATGAACTCGAACGACCCAAACTAGGAAGTACGTCTCATAATGACCCGACCGGTCGTTTTGAGTATTAGTGCTTCGTTCAGTGGCTTAAGGTATTGGGAAGCTCCGTATTACATGCATAGGTGATTTTGGAGTTCAGATGATTCAGGATTGATGTGCAAGAAAAATTTGTGTTTTAGAAGCTTAAGCGGTAAGAGTTGACTGGAATTTGACTTTTATGTAGACGACACTGAAACAGTGTTTTGATGATTCCAATAGCTTTATATGGTTATTTTTTTACTTAGGCGTGCGTCCGTATTTGAATTTAGAGGTCCCTAGAGTAATTTGATGCATTTTAGCGAATGTGCGAAAGTTGAAGTTTTTTTAAGGTTGAGAGATTTGACCGAGAGTTGACTTGGTGATATAGGGGTTGGATTTTGATTTCAAGAGTTGGATTATCTCCTTTATATCATTTGGTACTTGCATGCTAAATTTGACGTCATTCCGAGTTTATTTGATATGTTTCGGCATGAGTTTTGGTAGTTGGAAGATTTGAAAGTTCATAAGTTTGACTTGACGTGTGTTTCATAAATTCGATGTTATTTGATGTAATTTGATTCCTCGAGTAGGTCTGTGTTGTGTTACGGGACTTGTTGGTATGTTCGGACGAGGTCCCGAGTGGCTTGGGTGAGTTTTAGATAGGTTTAGGTTGTGTTGCGTTTGTCTTTTATGCTTCGTCGTCATTTTTTCAAGCATAAATGGTACCACATTAAGCAAAAAGCTCCAGTTTTTATTGGAACATTAGATTCGTATCGTAATTGTGGAGCCATAGCAAAAAAGAATCGTTGAATTCGGACATCGTATGAGAGAGTTATGCCCATTTATGTGTAGGGGAGACTGCTGGTTTCTGGTGTGATCGCAATCGCGAACATTTCTATCGCAATTGCGATTGCCCAGTTCGCAATTGTGACATATTGTCGCAATTGCAACATTTTCCTGTTATGCTCTTGTTTGCAATTGCGAAGACTTCTTCGCTTTTGTGAGAATTCGCAATTGCGAACCATGGATCGCAAATGCGACATCTGCAGCTTGTTTTCAGGTGTATAATTCGGGTTCTTGCTTCATTTTGTGATATTTTTGAACCTAGGTCCGAGAGTGGGCGATTCTAAGAGAACAATTTCATCTACAATCGCCGGGTAAGTTCCCTTGTTCAATTTCTATGCATACTTCATTATTTTATTTGAGTTTTAACATCAAAATGGTGAGAATCAAAGTGAAAAAATCGGCAAAATTTGTAAAAATTTTCAAAAATAAATAATTAGGATTTGGAGAGCGATCCGCTATCGGAATTTGATAATTTTGATATTGTTGAACTCCTATCGGAATGGGTGTTCGGGTTTTGTGAAGTTTATCGGGATTCGAGGTGCGAGCCCTGAGTTGACTTTTGGGTTGAATTCTTAGTTCTTGTTATCTTATCCAGAATTGTTTTATATAAGTTTTATTATGTATTGAAGTTATATTGTCTAGATTTGAGACGTCTAGAGGTTGTTTCACTTGGGAGGGCCATTTTAGAGTATCAGTCTTACACCTTTGACGTAAGTATCTAAATAACTTTGTGGGGGGGAAACTACCTCTTTGGATTTGAGTCTTTGGTGCTAATTGTGTCATGTGAAGTCCGTGTACGCGAGGTGACGAGCACGTGCTCGGGCTTATTGTTGGAAAGTTGACCTTTTAGGGATCTTAGGTTCTTATGCTCATTAGATGTGAAGTTGTTTTGTTATGCTAAGTTCCCCATTTACTAGTTTTACCTCTACGTGTTTTAAATGGAATCAATTTCTTCATGTTCCACCCTCATTGTCTATTTGACTCTTTTGTGCCTTAACTAAAGTTGTTTCCTTTTCGATTTGCATTCTATCCTTTCCTAATTGCTTATCCTTAATTGAATTTGTTGCATCTCTTCGTAATTGCTCAACCCTAAATGAAGGTTAGTCGTCCTTCATCGTAGTTGCCTCATCCTTATTTGGAATCATTTGTTACATATTATTTATCCCTTTTTGAGCCATTCTTATTGAGACTAGTATTCCCTGTTGTGTTTATTCTTTATGAGCTCGTTCTATTGCTTCTTTGTGATCCAAAGCTCTTGAGTTGATTTACTTGTCGTTCTCATGTTATTGTTGTTGTTGCTGCTGTTGTACTCAGTTTTGTTGAGTCGAGGGCTATGCACAATTGTGGTATTGACACTGGTTAGATGAAATGTTATGGAATATGGGCACATGTTGTGAAAGTCATTCTGTTGTGATGTTGTATTTTTGGCACGTGATATTTTTGAGAGGTTTTTTTGGGTGTTTTCACGAGATTTCTATCGTGCTATTATTAATATGGATATTTGCACATGCGACGTGAGAAGGCGAGCTATATATTTGGGTTTGCGCATGTGGAAAGACAAGGTGTGAATATTATTATGCGCGTGCGACGAGACAAGGCGGGCATTTACTTTATTATTGCGCACGTGGTGAGACAAGGTGAGCTATGTTGGGGATTGATTTGTGATGACTTCTGATGGCCTGGGGGCATTGTTGTTGTTTATATTTGTGTAGTGGCGTGCCTAAACTGTCTGATTTTTACTTGGTCTAAATTGTGGGGATCGTCTTATGTGCCGTTCATTTTCTCTACTCTTATTTGTTGGTCCAAACTATGATAGAACACTTGCACGCTCATACACGTACTTTATCACCCTATGAGTTTAAGAGGATGACACTAATGTTATCGATCATTTTTACGTACTCCGTCTACTTGTCTTATATGTGATATTCTATGGGAACGTGAGTTATCTATGCAGTTTTCAACTGTAATGAGGGCACAAGATGCCAAGTGATTAGGGTTCTTGAATTGGGCCACGTGAATTGTGTGAGTTTTGAGGCTTGGTACATCGTGGGGATTATTGAAGAAACCCAGTTCGAAAGCAATTATTCTTGTCAAGTTGCTACTTGTCTTTCCTTTATTTGTTTTCACCTGATTTAAAATGTGTCCAGCTTACTCTATTGTGTTATTACTTGTGGTGTCCCGCTGCTAATTGTTGCTTTTATTTCCTATTGCAAGCACCATATTATTGTTGTCATTGTGCCTAGTTCTGAAGAGATATCATACTCTGTTAGTTATATACCTATACTTGTTCAGGTTATCTAGTCCAGTAGGTGTCTTGATTGTCCCTCGTTACTACTCCACTGAGGTTAGTCTTGATACTTACTGGGTACTGCTGTGTTGTACTCATACTACACTTCTGTACATTTTTGTGCAGATCTAGGAAATTCGCAGTCAGTCGATCGCTAGCTAACTGTACAGATCTTGCTGTGGAGACTCGAGGTAAACCTGCCGCTGAGTTCACAAGCCTCGGGGTCACCTTCTGTTATTGTACTTGCACCATTTATCTTTATTTTCAAACAGTTGTATCTAGAGGTTTTTGTAGCAAACTCAGTAGAGCTTATGACTTGTACCACCAGTTTTGGGAATTGTATTGGTGTATAAGATTTTTATCTCATACTCTTCGTTTGATGGTTGATTCTTCTATTAATTCAATAAGTGTTAGGCTTACCTAGGCTTAGAGACTAGATGTCGTCACGGCCTACGGAGGGAAACAACAGTCTCCTAAGGGTGACAAGTTGGTATCAGAGTCCTACTTTCATAGGTGTTACGAGTCATAAGCGAGTTTCGTAGACATGCTTAAGGTCTACGAGTTTCATAGGCCCTAATTTCACCGATCATTTTGATTATTAGCGCTTTGTTCAGTGGCTTAAGGTCTCGAGCAACTCTGTATTATGTGTTATGACATGCGTGCGTAGCCGAGTCGGAGTTCGGATAAGTTGTGATTCATCTGGAAGATAGACTCGTGTTTTAGAAGCTTAAGTGGTAAGAGTTGACTAGAATTTTACTTTTGTGTAGACGACTCTTAAATAGTGTATATAAAGCATTGATTAATTGGTTACAATCAGCCATCTTAATAGAAGGATTTAAAACAACACCAATTAAGTACATCGGAGGAATTGGAAAGAAATATTTTTAGAATTTTGCTTGCATTTTTTCAACAACATCCTTATATTTTTATTTTTTCTTAAATTCAAAGAGTAGAAAAGAAATTTTAGCTATATGTACTAAAATCATTGTAACAGTAGGGTATTATGCTCTAGAAAACTCAACAGTAGCTATTTAAAATTTATGTCAAAATTGAACAACATCATTAATGACCTCCCAAGTAGCAGGTGTTAACATACAGTTTCGATCAGTACAATGTGCATTAGCAACTTCAGTTATTGAAAATCTATATTTGTAGCAATATTTTAAAAATATGTATGTATAGTTCCACCTAGTAACAATTTCATCTGGCATGAATCTTGGTTTAAGGTTATACTCAGTACACTTATTCTTAAATTCCTTAATTCTAGATTGTCTGTTATTTCCTTGAATAACACCAACTGCTCTTCTAACAATAGTAATCTCAGTTGAAAATAAATCAAGGCCACTTTTAACAATTAAATTATAAACATGACATGCACACCTAACATGAAAAATTTCTTCAAGTGGTGATTTCAAATGCATTTTTAATATTGAAATTGCGGTATTATTGTTAGAAGCATTATCAAAAGACATACACAATACTTTTTTGTTAAGATTATAAAACTCAACAACTTCGCAAATAGTACTACTTATAAACACAGCAGTATGACTATTATCTTCATCATATTTAAAAGCAATAATACGGTTTTGCATACAAAAATATCATCTATTCAATGACATGTAATTGTCAAATAATCATTTTCATTAACAGCATGGCCAATATCACAAGTTAGAGAAACTCTACAGGGAAGGTGCTCAAGCAAATAACGTACGTATGTTTGATATTGTCCATGAAGTCTAAAGATATCAGCTCTACAAGTACTTCTAGGGATACCTTTAAATAAAGGATTATAAATCCTTTGAATACACATTTTAAGATATGATGAAGAAACAAAAGAAAAAGGTAGACATTTTTACTAACTCCTCACGATCCTTTATTTTACCATATTTCATAAGTCCTCCAGTAGTAGGGTTTAGAGTTGTTTGATTTCCATCACCATCAACGACCCATTCTATAGGATGCTCAACTATTATATGTCTACTAAGTCTCCTAGTCCCCCCTAATGTTGGAGGAAGCTTGGAAATTATTTCGATCTTTGCTCGATAAAACTCAATGCCTTTCTTGGAGATTTTATGGCCAAGAAAATACCCTCATCCACCATGAAGTGATATTTTTCCTAATCGACCACAAGGTTTGTCTCCTCACATATTTGAGAACTTCCCTAAGATTGTCAAGGCAATGCTCAAAGCAATCACCAAGTACAGAGAAGTCATCCGTGAATATCTCTAAGAAATCATCCACCATGTCCGAGAAGATTGACATCATGCATCGTTGAAAAGTAGTCAGGGCATTGTATAGCTCAAATGGCATCCGGCTAAAAGCAAAGGTCCCACACAAACATGTGAATGTCGTCTTCTCTTGGTCCTCTAAGGCTATGTTTATTTGGTTGTAGCCGGAGTAACCATCCAAGAGGCAATAAGAGAACCTTCCCGCTAGCCGATCAAGTATTTGATCAATAAAAGGCATTGGGAAATGGTCTTTGTAAGGAGCACTATTGAGCTTCCAGTAGTGATCTCGTCCAAGTCACACCTCTATTTGAGGTTATGAAACAGTCGATGCAATAGTAGTACCCAACAAGGAGTCGGGGTCGATTTTCCACAGGGAGCTATGAATGGGACTTAAGAGTATATACCATAGCGAATGAGCTTGAATTATCTCAAATTGCACTTCCACAAAATTTGTTTGTTTCTAAGCCTATTTTAAACTAAGAATAACAACTAAGAATTGAAACTAGGAAATTGTTTTTGTGGTTCTTCAAATGATAAAAAGGCCTAGGGATATGACCTTCACCTAGGTGTTCGCTTAATGGGTTGCAAGCCTTAAACTTATTTTATTAGTTGGGGTGTATTATAGCTATCAACACTCAAGTACCCACTCAATACCTCTCGGTCAGAGAGTGATTTTGCCCAATTTGGCTTTCTCAAGTCCAAATGGGTATTGAACAAAGCAGTTGATAATAAGCTCAAGTTGGGTTTTACTATCTCTAGGTTCAATCCTTTAATTGGGTTTATCAATCTCTCGATTGACCCAATTTCTTGCTAGCCAAGTTTTCCTAGACTAAGTCTCTCTTTCTCAAGTAGAGACCAAGCCAATTAGGCATGAACGAATGTTTGCAACCATTAAATCTTCAAATAAAAGTAAGAACAAGGCTAGATAATCAATACCCTTATAAACAAGAAATAAATCAAACACCCATTAAGTTTACACACTAGGGTTGGGTCACAACCCTAGTGAAAATCTAGCTACTCATGCTTAAATAGAAGAAAAGAAGAAGAAGTGATAATTAAAACCATATTAATGATTAAAATGATAAAACTAATATTCAAAAAGCTCAAAATGCAAAAAACTACTAAAGGGAGTAAAGTAATAGGCTGTTGATGTCAAAAATTACAAAAGTTAACCTAAAAAGTGAAACTATTCTATTTATACAATGCTGGAATTTTCTGACAAAATTGCCCTTTTGGAGGTTCTGCGGCCACACAATTCCATGAGCAGTCCGCACATGAAATGTGCGGCCGTAGAACCAACGCGATACCAAAAGTTCAGAGAACATGCATATCAAGTTCATCAGAAGTGTGGACCATGACATTATTATGCGGTCGCAGAAGATTAGCTATGCAAACACATTTGCATTTGTGCGGTCCGCAAAAGAGCCATGTGCGGCCGCACTCAGAAATGTGCGGACCGCAAAAATAGAGAGATGCAGCCGCAATTCATAATTGTGCAGCCGCAAGATTCCAATCCTGTCAAGCTGAAGAAATTGCGGACCGCACATGGAATTGTGCGACCGTAGAACCTCCGAAAGGGCAATATTGTCTGATTGCACAAGAGTTTGACTTTGAAGTCAAAGATCGGAAAGGAACATAGAATCAAGTTGCGGATCATTTATCTAGGCTTGAAGAGGCAGGGAGACCAAAAGAAGATCTTGAAATTAATGATGCCTTCCCAGATAAACACCTACTAGCAATATCTAGCACCCACACTCCTTGGTATGCCGACATCGCTAACTTCTTGGTTAGTGAACTTATACCCAACGGATTAGAAGCTTATCAAAAGAAAAATTTCTTGGGGGAAACTATCGTATTTATACAGTGCTCGAATTTTCGAATAAAATTGCCCTTTCGGAGTTTCTGCGGCCGCACAATTCCATGTGCAGTTCGCACTTTCTTCAGCTTGACAGGATTGGAATCTTGTGACTGCACAATTCTAAACCTCGGTTCCATCTCTCTATTTTTTCAATTCGCACATTTCTGAGTGCGGCCGCACATGGCTCTTTTGCGGACCGCACAAATGCAACTGCGGCCGCGTAGCTGATCTTCTACGGCCGCACAATAATTGCACGGTCTGCACTTCTGTTGAACTTGATATGCATGTTCTCTGTACTTTTGGCCTCGCCTTGCAGACGGCCGCACATTTCATGTGCGGACCGAACTTCTCACAGATCTCTGATGGTATTGACTACACAATCTACGGCCGCAGGTGATAATCTGCGGTCCGCACTTTAGAGCTTATGTGCCTATTTTTGTCCTGGTTCATATTACTTCTTCTTGAGTTGGATTTCATCGTTGAGGATCATTTTAACCATTCCTGCAATTAAGCATATTTCATCAATTTTCGGGCACACAATTAAACATTTTTGGACTAAAACGAAAGCAAAAAGGTGCTAATACGTTGTCAAAATCCCCACTCATCAATTAAGTGTTTGCTTGTCCTCAAGAAAATAAGGTAATTCCAAACTCCAAAAGCTAAGAGATATTCCAGCTAATAAAAAATGCATCAATCACACATCAATTGGGACCAACAATTACCCGCACACTTATGAATTATTAACAAGGCAGTGGGTTGAGCTTTTAAGAACAAATAGTTCAACTGTGACCCTTGAGCATCAAGTGTTGACTTAATTCATCAAGGAAGCTCGCTCTTTCATGTAGATCATTGTGGATCCCAAAATCCTGCTCCTCTACTCTCCGTTTGCATATCTCACATAAGAATGTAACGCTCAGTTCAACGATTTGTGAAAGGTTCGCTCATCTCTCTCAAAAGAATGTCAGAAGTACGACTTTAAGTACCATAGGCGTGCCCCTCATGTAAATCACCACTAATGTAAGATCATTCAGTTTGAAATCACTTAGGGCTTTTTCGGAATGCAATGAAGGCTTTTGGACTAAGGCTGGATATCGTATGATAGAACGAGTCACCTTCCTTAAGCACTCCATTTTCTCTTATCGGCTCATGCTTTGCCAACTTTTGAGGCATTTTCTTTTCCATAGGGGGGATTAGAGAGACTTAGAATCACTCTTTCTTGGTCATGAAATTCATTTCCTCCCTCTTTGTTCTCTCCATGCTTTGCATCACTACTATTCTTCGAAATCCCTTCAACTTTTCAACTTATTCATTTTCTTTTTGCATTTTTCTTTTTGTTATTCTTTCTTCTTCTTTCCTTTCTTTTCTCTTTTTGTGCATTCATACCTTATTTCAAACTGCTCGTCTCTCCCTGCCAAACATACATTTTTAGATAATTATTTCACAAGAGTTAAGGAAAGCTCGGGTGCCAAAAGAGGATCACGAAAGAACGGGTAAAGTCTTGTAACATGGTGATCAAATGAGAAAGGTTTTAGGCTCAAATGGGTTGACTAGGGATAACAAAATTGGTGGGCCATGGGAAATTTCAAGCAGGTCAATGAGAGCCTACAATCACTTCTCAAGCCAAGCAAAAATTAAAATTTCGCCTAGAAACACATTCGGGGCAAGTTCTAGACCATTTGCACGGGTACATGGACTTGCAACAAAAACATCTCACCTCTCACGCAGCTGGATTGTTAAAAAGGATAGAGTCGAGGGCCCACAAAGACCATATTCAAGATTGAAAATCACTATGGCTCGACTAAACCACTCGATGATTGCCTAAGTCAACATGTCACAAGATCACTAACTAAAGCTACTTCTCTCCAAAAAAAAATTGTTATTAACCATAAGCATGTAGTTAAGTGTGTTGGTACCAAGTGAAGCATGTTTGACTCTTCGAAATTGACTCAATTAGGTCTTTTATTCATTACTACTACTATTCTAAACACCAAAAACGGACTCAATCCCTTAAAAAGGTTGTCACACCATCCATCGTTGGGAAGAATCACCCGGTTCACACATAAACTACCTTTGGAAATAACTGTGGCATTAAGAAAACCAAATGCTTATTGACCACTAAAAACATAAAAAGAAGCTACAAAATTAAAAAGAAGCTATTAGACTAAACAAGAAGCTAATGAATTAAACAATAACTAATAAGAAAACAAAATAAAGAAGCTACAAAGCAAGCTACTGAAAGCATAAATGAATATACATATGAGAGAGGAAAAGAGAAAATATATACATCAATAGAGAGAGATAGAGAATAATATATACATAATGAAAAGAAAAGGAAAATGTTATCAGTTATTACAAACCAAATGTCAAATCATCCAAATATCGAATATCCACCCCCTCGAATAAGAATAAGCATTGTCCCCAATGCTTGACAAGATAAGAATAAGGAAAGGTAAAGAGTAAAGAAGAATCCCTATGTGGTCTTGAACATCTCTATGTTTGTAGCAATGTCACCACTCTCAGCCTTCTCGAATTGGATCTCATCATCCTCGGCTTTGGGAGTAGTTGGGTTGGTGAACATCTGTCGCACCGCCTCAGCAGTGTCAGCAGCCAGGTCTGGCTCCTGAGACTGGCTAGCTGGTGCCACTGTGCTAATGGTGCTGCTACATCTATTGGTGCTGCTAGATCTGTCCCCATCACCATATCAAATGGAAGGTCCCCAGCGATTGCTATCTTGGTCAACTCTCTCCACAATTTGTCTACTGATATTTTGGATGCTTGGGATTTCCTCATCTTCTTTACCTGCTTCCCAAGCTCCTCAATTACTGCTCCACGTGCTACCAAAGTTTCCATGATGGTCTTCTGGTTCTCCAAAATCTTCTTAAATGTATCCTCCAATGTTGGAGGAATATGGGGTGCCGGGGTGGACGATTGTGCTGCAACAACATTGGATATGTCAGTCAGCTTTGTTGTGGCTATCTGTAATCAATTGTTTAGGCTCGCTAGGGTTTGGGAGACTCGCAACACAGATAGTGGATGAGCGGACATAGGCACCAGCCTCAAAGTCTAGGTGGAGGGAACTGATGCTGAAGGCCCAGAAGAAAGAGGTGTAGGCATTGCTTCTTCGGAGAATATCAAGTGAAAGGCTTCTTTGCCCGAACCTTTCTGTCAAAATTCTTTGGCTCCAACCCCGCATCCGTAAGGTAATTCGTGATAGTGTTGGGATAAGGGTAGGAACTGTCACTTCGCCTCCCAACCAAAGACATGTTGGCCGACATCACGACACCCACATTGATTGGGAGATTTGTTTCATTTTGGCATGGGTCTACTCTTCTACACACAAACGTCTGTCATTCTTTTGCCTCAAAATTAATAGTGTTCTGCTAAATAGGAACCCATGTTGTGATCCACGATGGTGGTGGTCCCGGAGCTTCCAGAAGCTCAGCTAGCCATGGGCGAGCTGCATCGCCCATAGCCAGGTTTTCCAAGTATTGCACCAGCTCAACATCCTCCAACCCTAAGTACGTGTTCAAGGTGCTCTGGTCAAACCTCACTTTGAGATTCCTCGCTTTCGTTACTTTTGTCCCCTTCTTTATATGCGCCACATTGGCATAAAATTCCCGTACCAAGTACTCTTTGGCATCTACCACACTTTGAGTGAACCATGTCCACCCCTTCCACTCCCAAAATTGTCTCAACACCATCGGGTTATATTTATCAAGATCTTTAAATAAAAACTAACTCTCAAGAGTAAGGGGTCTCGAAGGACACCACTCTCAGAACCTATTGAATGTAGTTAGACTGATTAACCTATTTTCCCAAAATTCTTTCTTCTTCGACCTCTCGAGGCGGGCAACTTTGATATCAACCCTCAGCCATCATTCGAGATATCATCCACATCCACTAAAATAGCTGGTGCGTCGGGGACATATATAGATGAAGGCCCTGAAGCCTCACTGTTCCCTTCTGACCCCTCAGAAGCGCTCTTAGAAGAGGTAGGCTCGTTTCTCAGTTGGTGTCTATCCTGAGGCAGCTGTGACTGTAATTGCACAACAGGCTACTCTTGCACTGAGTTTCCCTCCGATTCATCCCTAGACGGGGCATATGAACTTGTTTCGGAGTGTTCTGGCTGTGTACTTCGGTCTGATGTGACCTTCTTTCCTATTACTCTTTGGGGGGCAAGGGGTTTAGTGCTTTTGCCTCTGCCTATGGAAGGTTCACCCTCCCCTTTGATGTATCACCACGACCACGTGATCTAACCATATTCTGCACAAAACAGCAGTAGTGGTTAGTTCTAGTTCAAGTGCAGGTAAGCAGAAAGTTGCAGAACGAAACATGTTGCAGGGTGGAGAAAGTGTGATCCGCATAATTGCAAGCGCTGCCGCAGGTCTAGTTGTGCGGTCCGCACAATTTGAAAGTGCGGCTGCAGAGATGCAACTATGGTCCGCACAATTTTTAGTGAGACTGCACATCTGAAGTGAGGATCACACATTTTTGAATGCCGCCACACAATGAATACCTTAGAAAGTGCAACTATCTGAAGACAGAGAATGCCCCGATCAGCGGCCGCACACACTTTTCTGCGGCCGCAATTGAATTTCTGCGGACCGTACAATTTCAAGTGCGGTCCACATTTTTTCCTAACCAAATGCCCTAAGAACGTAATTCTGCGGACCGCACAATTCCTTGTGCGGCCGCACATTTCAAAATTAAATCGGGCACATATCTATAGGGTTTCAATTTTATGTACAAACTAGACATGGTTGAAGCAATTAAATTTGATAAACCAAATACCCATTCCGCAAATAGCAACTAGAAGTTTACCTAACACAAATTACACCCCACATATATATGAAATTGACACATGGTCTAAAGCAACTATTAAATTATAAACTAACTAAGAAAATTGAAGACTTATAGAAATGATTTGAACATACCAGTGATGAAGTGGTGTTAAGGAATGATCAAAGATGCTCAATTAAGTGGCAGATGATTGACTCAATAGTGTGCCAAAATTTTATCCTTTGTGTTAATGTCTCCGAGATTGGAAAGCCTCAATGGTAGCCTTAGGGATACTATTTATACTATATGGGATTTGCTGAGGGTTCAACAGACGAGTGCGGCCGCAAAATTCCTTCTGCGGTCCTCTCTTACCTGGTGTTCAATTTCCCTTTTTTGATCTGCGGTCCGTAGAATTACGTCTACGACCGCATATTTTGGTGCGGACCACAGATTTCCTTGTTCGGCCACACTTTAACCATTTCTCTAATAGACAAACTTTAGAGCGTTTTCAATTTTTCCATCTTAGCTTGTGTACTCTGCACAAGAATTATGCGGCCGCAGTTGCCTTCTGCTGCAACACCAAGAATTATGCGTTCCGCACTTTATTCTTACTTAGCATATTTTTTGTGACCAGTTCCTGTAAAGCACAGACATTCCTGCAACACACTTCAAATCTAGTTAGCACAAAATAAGACCTCTCTAAAAAAGAAACTTTACAAAGCGAGATAGATCTACATAATTTTGCTTCAACAAATTATTTTATCAGAAATTATACTGCGTAATAGCAACAGAATTTTGCGATTAAGGGGAGTACGGTGCAATCTTTCTCAAGAATATCATACGAATTTTTCCCTACGTCCATTCGCCGTGACGGGTTATCACAATGGACGTGTGTTAGAGGGATTGTCAAGAGAATCGGCTTAGTATGTTAAGGATATCCCTTCTTTCTTTTTGACATGATCTATACGACACAAACGAAACGAGCAAATGCACAAATTCCATAAATGACTCTATTCATAGAAATACTGCTTATGTTCTTGATACCCCATGTGTCATATTATTCTATTATATGTTCATGGGTCTCAAAAATACGTAAGTTGGTAAAGTTTATTTCATGATATTAATGAGAGGCATAATGGTCTTGTGACGTGCCGGGAGATTTTATTAATGTATTTCATATGCATTTCATGCATTTATACATGCACATTGACCCATGACCAGATGTCGTTATATATGCACCACCACCTGATCAGCTAGTATATGTTGATGATTTTGCCCACAGTGACCGAGATGATATGACGGGATGCCCTCATATGCCTGATGATGTTATGAAACATACATATGCACGACATGGCATTCATACGTATATGCATGACACTATAAGTATTTCATGATTTACAGAGTTATCCAAACTTACAGGTTGAGTCATTTACTCTATATTTCTTCCATGTCATTTATGTACTTATTTATGTGCCTTACATAATCGGTACATCATTCGTACTGACGTCCCTTTTGCCTGGGGACGTTGCATTTCATGCCCGCAGGTCCCGAAAGACAATTCGAGAGTCCTCCAAGTAAGCTATCAGCTTAGCGGAAGATGTTGGTACGCTCCATTTGCTCCGGAGTTGCTTGTTTGGTCAGTATAATTTAGACACGTATTATTTGGTATGGCGGGGCCCTGTCCCGACCTTTATGTTAAGTGTGTAACTTAGAGGCTTGTAGACAGATGTCATGTATACGAATGCTTGTATGGGCTTGCCGGACTATGTTTTGAGTTTACAAATGATCATGTTTGCCTTAAAGGTTCGTATATCACATGTATAAGTTTTTATATCAGGTTGGGTCGTCCTATATGTTTGCGTCGTGAAAATGCACCAGGTGTGCAAGTATTGTAAGAGAGCTTCAAGTTGTGGATGTGAATTATATCTATGTGGGAGGTCATGAAAGAGATAGTAGATGTGATGCGAGATTTTAAGGTAAGTAAGGTAGGTGAATAACGTACGAGATACTCAAATGCTGGTTTTGAATTATTCGTACTTCGGACAGAAGGTTAGAAGCGCTGGTATTCAGTATCGATAGTGGCATCTTCAGTGGCATATCTTTCAGCCTATGGTTTCTAGGTACCTAGAGATCTAGCTGAGAGAGTTAAGAATTAGGGACAATGTGATGTTTCGCTTGATGTTCCAGAATAACATACGGAAATATAGGGTGGAAGAAAGTTGAAGGAAGGTTGCGAGTAATATAAATAGATATGTGTAGGTCGCAAGCTAAAGCATGATAGAGCGACAAGGTTTTAGAAAGACATGAAGAAGGATAAGGAAAGGTAAGTGAGAAGGTTACGAGAATGGATAAGTTATCAGGATTAAGTCCATGAAAGCAAGAAAGCTAATGGTTTCTCTGAGCTATAGAAGGTTCAGTATAGCCTGAATAAACTCAAAGGAACTAACACTAATTGCATCTAGGAGGAATAGAATGCTGCCCTGATAGTGGAATGAGGGTGTGATTGTGATAGATAAGGAATGACGTTTGGGCCTTCGATTGTGTAATGATTTGAAGAAGAAAAAAAAGGGGGATTTCAAGAATTGTACAGGATTAAATACCAACGTAAGTGGATCACATTGGGATGCTACGAAATACGGTTATGGAAATATAGTATCGCCCCTAGGTGAATCAGTCTAATTACTCCAGATGTCCCCGATGAGACGTGAGCCCTAGAGGTAGTGTTCCATAAAAGGTCAAGTTATCAGCGATAAATAAGATAAATAAAGTTCCAACGTATGAGAGGAGATAAGGATGTCATTCTTAAGTAGAACAGTAATAAGGAAGCGTATAGGATAGGCAACAAGAGTAACCTGAAGTTTGGTAACAGACCTCAGCAACGATAAATCGAAGTAAGAGTAATGGTATAATATGACCTATCAAGATACAGTAAAGTCATATGAATAGATAACTGGGTCTATGAAACAAGATATAACAATATTTGTAAGTTCAACAAATAACCAAGCAAATAACTTCAGTATACATATAGATGCCTAGAGTTTGGCTAAAAGCTGGGGGGAAAAGGAGAGAAGAGTCGCACTTACAAAGTCAGAGTCCTACAGGTTGCATGATAAAAGGTAGCAACAGTTACAAGACTTCTGACCACGAGTCTTGGTGTGAGAAATAGGCCTAAAGGGGGGAATGCAAGGCCTTTGGGATTCATTCACAGAACAGTCGCTTAGATGGCAAGATGAGTACTAAAGTATTCGCAAGAGCTATGGGTTATAAGAATGTTAAGTGCATCAGTCAACATTCGGGGACGAATGTTCCAAAGGAGGGAATGATGTTACACCCCATATTTTCGCACGTGAAAGTACGCCATAAATAAATTGATGAAAGCTCATAAATGAGATGTTACATCCCGCATTTTCGTACGTTAAAGTTTCGTCGTAAGTTAATCGACGTAAGTTCGGAAATAAGATTGTTTAGAGATTGTAAGCATTATGCTATTTCAAACAAGTGATAAGTAAATTTGTGAAGGTGAGAGGGTAACCAAATCGAAGAAAAATGAATTTTTGTAGAAGTTTGACATTTTGGGGTAAAATACGGCCCGAACTAAAATATCTGGTATTTATGGACTAGTGGTTTACAAAGTACCACATAACCATGATAGTAATAAGGTATGTTAAAAGTGAATAGTATTTTAAGTAATTTAAGATAATTTTTAATTATGTGGGTAATTGGTTAATTATTGGATTAGTGGGGGATTAATAAGTTAATTGAAGAAAGGGGTGAATTATTTTAGATAAACTTGATAAAGTTAACCCCCCAACGTGGCTGCCCAAAAAGGCCTTGATAGTGAGTCTTAGCTTACAAGATAAGGTGGCACATTTTAGAGTAGTTCTTGGATTAGTCATCTTATCAAAGTGGTGCCCACACCACCAAGACATAAGAGCTTCACTAATTCACAAATGGAGAGATTCACATTTAAGTAATGGGTGAAGCTTTAGCAAACTCTTTCAAAATACTAGCAACGTGATTTGCAATAAAAGTTCATACAAGACTTAGCAACGTGAGAATTTGTGATTCTTAGGGAGTACGATGCAATCTTTTTCAAGAATATTATACGGATTTTTCTCTACTTCTGTTACATCCTGTAATTTTGTACGTTGGGTTTGTCGTAAGATAATCGACATGAGTTCAAGGACAAGACTATTTTTGAGGTTATAAGTATTTATGATATGTCAATCAAGTGATAAGTAAAGTCGTGATGGTGAAAGGGTAAAATGAGCTGAAGGAAATGAGGTTGGTCGAAGTTTGACATTTTGAGATAAAATACGATCCAAGCTATAATACTCTGTATTTATGGATTAGTGCTATACCACATGACTATGATAGTAAGGTATATGAAATATATTAGTATTCAAGTGAATCGAGACCTAGAAATTATTGTGTGAATAATTGGTTAAGTGTTGGTATAAAGTCATGGAATATGAAATTAGTTATAAGTGGATAAGTGCCATTTGTATGAATTCACGTGGAATCATGAGGACAAGGGGGTCTCATGACTAATCAACTTTATAAGGATTGAGGTGACAGCAAGTAGGGAACTCAATATTGACTAGGAGTCTTGGAGCTAGGTGGCAAGATTAGGGAAATTGTGGGCTGCCACATGGCAAGAAGTTAGCTAAGGGTGGCACCAATGTGCACATGAGTCATAGCACTTAAAGTATATGGTTTACACATGTAAAGTTTGGTGATGAGTCATTAGGTGTGCACCTAAAGGATTACACATGTAGATGGAAAGGAAGTTCCTAATGTTAGTAGTGCAACATCCCGTACTTTAGTACTAGGATGAGTAATCCATATGAGCTTAAAAGGGATTAAGGCATTCACGAGGTTATAGGAGATTTGTGACAATGTTATTGTAATACCTCGTAAGTTTAACAACCTTGATACCATTAGATACATTTTGATATGGTACCATGATTTTAAAAAAAATATTTTTATAGTAGTAATTTAGGATGAGCATGGACAATTAAATAGTGACTAGGATGTCACCACGTGGCTACATAGTAAGGAGCAACAAGTGACTAATACAAGTTATCATGGAGGTGGCATCTTTATAGCTAATTAGAAAATTGTGGATAAGTATTGCTAGTAGTAGAACTAGGTAAATATTAGGTATAATAAAGGGGTGGATACATGTGCAAATTAGGTGAGGTTATGGAATGGATGTCTAATTTTATTAGATGACCATGTGCCATAAATTAAGGAAAGAGTAGAGGGGGGAGGATTACATGTGCAGTTTGGGAAGACAAGTGTCCAAAATAGGGGACAATTGTGAAGTCCACGTGGGGCTACTAAAATCTCCATCCTTATGACCCATATTCCATGGATAAGAATGTCTTGGTAGCTGCCCCATGGCCAAGCTTTCTTTTCTTATTAAATGATTATATGTGGGCCACCCATTAAGTATTAGCAAGCTTATATATATTACGAACAAACATCACCATCTAGCCTTAAAAGGCACATAAACGTAAGAAATTAAGAGGAAACCTTGGGATTTTAATTCAAAAAATTTCTATCTTTTGATGGGGCAAAACGTGGGCAACAAAATCATAATAGAGAGTTTATCCCTCCATCTCTCGTGGGTTAGCTTGTCGTGATTGCTTATGGCATGATAAGTTAGAGCATAATTGGCAGGTCCTAGTTTATTAAGGTAATGCGTACTAGTACGTTGTTGGATTGTGTTGGCGACACGAGGTATATTAAGGCTATCCCTTATTTCTTTTTGGCATGATCCATAGATACAACAAAGTGAGCAAGCATGCAACTTTCATAAATGATTCTATTCTTAGAAGTACTACGGTACCTATGTTCTTGATTCCCCATGTGTCCTACTATCATATCGTCTTTCATTGGTCTCATGACATTCGAGAGATTCTCTTCACTCATTTCATTATGCATTGCATTCATTTATACATGTATATTGACCTATGACCAAATGACATTATATACGCATATATTATATGTATATGGAGTATGGGAAAAGGTTACGCCATTATATACATACCACCACCCTGATGAGGTGGTATACATTGATGATTTTGCCCACAGTGGCCGAGATGATATGATGGGATGCCCTCAGAGGCTTGACGATGTTATATACGTATTGACCAATGCATTACATGACATTTATAGACTGATTGGTTTAGAGGCTATTTAGACTTACAGGTAAAGTCCTTTACTCCATGTTTCTTCCATGTCCTTTATAAACTGATTTACATGCCTTACATACTCGGTACATTATTCGTACAGACGTCCTTTTGTTGAGGATGCTGATTCGTGCCTGCAGGTATAGATAATCAATTTGACAAGCCCTCATAGTAGACGAGGTTAGCATTCAGCAGGATCGGTAAGACTCCACCTCATTCGGAGTGCAGCCGAGTCTATCAGTCATCGTGTCAGAGTTTTGCTATTGACTCACAGGTAGTCTGGTACCCTATCCCATTTGATGTCAAATAATCTTAGAGGCTTTGTAGACTTCTTCATTTTGTACAGTATGTCAGAGGCCTTGACAGCCCGTACATATTCATGTTTTAATAATGATGGTTCATTGATACAAAGTTTTCCCACTTATAGTTATACATTACGAGTTGTGGCCATGTTGGCCCATGATAGTTACAGAAAAAAATGAGTTACAGAGTGATTCGCTCGGGAGTCTTTTACTCCATGTTTCTCTCATGCCTATTGTTTACTTATTTTCATTCCTTACATATTTGGTACATTATTTTGTACTGACGTCTATTTTGCCTGGGGGCACTGCGTTTTGTGCCCGCAGGTCCCGATAGATAGGTCGAGTAAGCTATCAGCTCAGCGGAAGATGTTGGTGAGCTCCGTTTGCTCCGGAGTTTCTTGTTTGGTCAGTATGATTTAGACGTGTATTGTTTGGTATGGCGGGACCCTGTCCCGGCCTTTATGATAAGTATGTACTCTTAGAGGCTTGTAGACAGATGTCATGTATACAGATACTTGTATGGACTTGTCGGTCTATATTTTAAGTATATAATGAATCACATTAGCCTTATAGGCCCGTATGTCAAAGATATGAGTTTCTACATCAGGTTGGGTCATTCTCTGTCGGGTATTTCCTCATGTTTATTCTGGTTATCTCATGAGACCCCTTCTGGCCCACTTACCTATAATGACAATAAGAAAGATACGTTATGTTCCTACTAGGTTGAGTAAGGTACCAGGTGCCCGTCGCAGCCCATCGATTTGGGTCATGACACCAGGGTTGACATCAAGGCTGATGAAAAGGTGGCCCAGTTCAAAATCGACATTAAGGCCATCCAGACCAACGACAGAAGCATGATCGATCATGCGAAGTGGCAAACTCGGGGGGACGCCCTCGAGGATGCTCAAGCCCAAGATTTCAACATTGCGGCTGAGTTTGACCATACCCGAGTAGAAGAAAATCGAGCTCGAAAGCTGGCCTTCCCCGAAGATGACTGTGATGAGTTTGAAGAAGAAGATCTTGAGGACAGGGATGCTACTTCCGATGAAGACCAAGCCTCATCGGACTTAGTACTTTTTGTTCTTCTCTTTTGTACTTTTTTCTGGGGCCTTTTTCGGACTGTTGTAAAGTACGTTCATCGGGCCGTGTTGCCTTTGTAACTAATTTCTGAAGTATATATAAACTTTTCTTCCCTTTTGCAAAAGTCGAAATGTCTAATAAAATAATGAAGTCATATTCAATTTGTTTGAAACCGAATCAATATAGCCTTTAGGCTTTATGATCGAGCGAGGACTTGCTCGAACTCGAAGTAAGGTAACCCTTCGATTTTTAAGTTGAGCGAGAATGATCTCTCGAACTCGAAGTAAAATCAGCCCTTCGGCCTTTGTAAAAAGATTGTTTATATATATGTAAGGCTTTCTCCCCTTTTCGGCTTGAAAAAGTTTTTATCATTCGTGTTTAATTTAAAGGAAGCTGAGAAGGAACGAAAGGAATTATTCGATCAATGATCAAGAGTTTGTTACGTTATGAATGCACTTAAGAGTTCAGAGTATTATCCATGCAACATATATGTTGACAATCATACAGCCGCAGAAGACTCCGGTATAAGATAAAAGAAAGAATTGAGTCCAGGTCATAGACAAAGGATTGAATCGTTAGAAGATTGTATCATGGATATTCCATAGCGTCCGTAAAGTAATAACTAATACCAGGAGCAGCAGATCGGAAGATAGCTTAAGCCTGCATAAAGACTAATCAGAATGAAGAAGAAACTAAAGAGTTACATCAACCAAGTAAATCAGGAGTCTGGTTATTGGACCCAGGAAATTATAGAAATAGTAATTAAGAACATTGCAGGATCACCCTTAATATCAGAGGTACAAGAGCGATAGTACAACAGCCATATTCTATAACAGCTCTATGATAAAGCCAGTTAGAAGAGTACCAACCTCATAAGAAGTCAGTATGAAGCTCTCACTGAATCATGTAAAGAGGTGCAAGTATTATAATAGAATTTCAAGTTGTGGATGTGAATCATACCTATGTGGAAAGGAGGTCATGAAAGAGATAGAAGATGTGATGCGAGACTTTAAGGTAAGTAAGGTAAAGGTGAACAACACACGAGATACTCAAATGCTTTTGTTGTGAATAGTCCATACTTCGGATAGAAGGCTAAAAGCGTGGGGATTTAGTATCCAGGAATGATAGTGGCATCGTCAGTGGCATATCTTCCAACCTATGGTTTCTAAGTATCGAAGGTCTAGCTAAGAGAGTAAAGGAGACTTAGAGACGATGCGATGTTGTACCCGTAAAATTTCTATGTCTAGAATAATACCCGAATAGGTCTCTGTGCTGTTATAACTGTAGAAAATTCTTAAAACGGTCATATTTTGAGTAAAAAGTATTCTGGAACTTGAAAGATTAAATTTTCCAGAAATTGCGCGTTATGCGACGCACTATGCGATCGCATAACAGGTATGCGGACCGCATAGTGGTGGCATACCCGGACAGTTTCCTGTCCATTTTGAGGACAGCTATGCGGCCTAGAATGCGATCGTATTTCACGAGTGCCGACCGCATAGTTGTCGCATTCTTGCCCCATGGTTATTGCGAGGGAGATTATGCGACGCACTATGCGATCACATAACAGGTATGCGGACCGCATAGTGGTCGCATACCTGGGCAGTGTGGTTCCCAGTTTGGCCCATTTGAAGGCCAACTATGCGACAAGAATGTGGACCGCGCATTCCTGACCGCATCTCTGTGTCGGGGCTCCTGTTTTCTAAATTTGAAACCCGACCCCCTGTTTTATAAAACACCCCTTCCCTTCATTTTTAACGATTTTCTGACCAAAAATAGAGAGAGAAGAAGAGAGTTCTTGAGAGAGAAGGTTTCAACATTATCCAATTTGATTTTCCAAAATCCCTCAAGCCCAGAAATTATCGAGTTATTGTCATCTTCTTCACTCAAAGAGGTAAGTCTTCACCCTATTTCCCCAATTTCTCAGATTTTGTGTAAGAATAAAACACACATAGGTTGGTTCTTGAAAATAAGAAGTGAAATCTTCTATGCATGTGAGTTAAACCCCGTAATCTAGTAAAGGGAAAAAACAAGTTTGGGTAATTATTCTCAAAAGGGGGTTAGTAGTCTAAGGGCACATAGTGTTTGATAAAATGCTCAATTGGGGTATAAGATTCCTAATTCTAAGTGAAATATGTCACATTATGGAATAGATTGACGGTGCTAGACGGTCCGGTGAATTGTGATAGAAATTAAAAAGGGGACGACTCGAGGTATGTATGGCTAACTTTAATCTTTGTAGAGTCACCTTATTGGTGTCCAAACATTCGGTATGAGTTTTTTGTTGAGTATATGTGAATTGATTGCCCGGTTTTGTTGACGTGTTAGATTGCATTCTCTGATTTGTCTTAGTCGACTATCGCGATAATTGAAATTGTGAAAGGTGACTTCTATGTGATTACTCTAACATGTGCAAGGTTTGTTAAATGCTTGAGTATGAAAGAATGATAACAAACTCAAATGTGTAAATGTATCTATGTGATAAGGGCTATNCTTTGTGGTTGAATTAGTGGATGATAAAGACTATTGTGAACACATGATTGGTTGGGCGTTATGAAATTGTACTCTTGATGATATGAAACCCTGTGATTGAATTGTGGGTTGTTATTGTTTGCCATGAAATGTGATGGTCCGGTGGGATGGGATTGCACGCCGCAACAGAAATGTAAGGTGGGATCGGGTTGCATGCCGCAACAGAAATGTAAGGTGGGATCGGGTTGCATGCCGCAACACGAAGCAATAAGGGTGGAGGGGTAACAAGGGTGAAGTGTAAAAGGAAATGTGATTGTGATGAAACGAGAATCTGTGTGGCTCTAAATTGTACTTGTTTTCTGTATCACTATGCACTATGTGTTGGTTCCTTTAACTGCTTTCTATTTGTGCATCTCTTGATTTTACTTTGAGTAAAGTTTGCTCATACTTACTAGTACTATTCCACAGTACTAACGTCCCTTTTGCCGGGGGCGCTACATCTTTTATATGGATGTAGGTGGGTCCATAGCAGGTAGCTCTGCTCGCCGTTAGTGGTGCCTCCTCGTCATCTTTCAGCAAGTACTGGTGAGCCCCACTTCCTCCCGGGGCTGTGTGTAATTCATGCCATCTCTTTTGAGTCTGTTATGTATTGTAAGGTATAGCCGGGCCCTTGTTGCCGGCAAGTATTGTATAAAATCCTAGTATTCGTAGAGGCTCCGTAGATATGATGTGGGTGTATCTATGTATTTTGGGTAGTAACTGTACGTATTCGGAATCATGATCCGTATTTGAAATTTATGTATGTATTGTGTATGTTTTGGGAACCAATTTTTGAAATGCTTAAAGAGAAACGAACTTATGCTTGTAAATCCACCCTTAAATCCTAAGTTGTTATTTCATATGGAATACGGTGCATTGTATACACGGGGGAAACGCGTTGGGTAGGAAAGGCAATCCAGGTCCGCTTGACCGGGTTTACCCGGTTAGGTGCCAGTCTCGTCCCTCGGGTTCACCCGGTTAGGTGCCACCCGGTTAGGTGCCAGTCTAGTAGAGCCCTTCTTATCGGTGTGTTGTCGACCACATCTATAATTAGGGGGCTGCATGGACATTTAGGAAAGTACCCTTTTATTGCTATTATATATCGTGCGATGTGGTGGAAGGTGAGGTTGTCTATCCCTAACTCGTGCATTGTTCTGATTTTCAGTAAATGGCACCCAAGAAGAGAGCTCGACTCGGCCTAGAGGCCAATGCCACCCCAGGAGCGGCCGTGAATTCGTTATCTGATGGTGCGGGTGAGAATGATTCCCCGACCCTGAATCTGCCTGACTCTTCCATCCCAGGCCAGGATATTCTTATTCCTGCTCCAGCGGAAGGTGCTACAGTCCCTCCCGCTGATGTTCCTTATCCTTCTTCAGTCCCAGCTTCCTGCCCCGGTGTTTCTGATGGGCACCTCAGGGGAGCTATTCAGATGTTAACCCAGTTAGTGGCCTCCCAGGCCCAAGATCACATGCTTCCCCTGCACCCTCTAGCGAGCAAGGGGATTCTTCAAGTTCCAGGGTCAACCAGTTTCTGCGGTTAGCCTCTCCAGAGTTCACAGGCGCTGACCTAGAGGCCGACCGTCAGGAGTTTATTAATGAGATGTACAAGACCCTCCGAGTTATGAGGGTTACTGAGACAGAGGGGGTTGAGTTGGCTTCGTATCGTCTGAAGGGAGCGGCATATTCGTGGTTTGAAATATTGGAGAGTTCCCGTGGAGAGGGGAGCCCTCCGGCAAAGTGGGATGAGTTTGATGATGCCTTCATGGATCATTTCTTGCCTGCCGAGACTATGGCGGCCCGTGCTGCGGAGTTCGAGGTCCTTAAATAGGGCAACATGAGTGTGTGGGAGTATCATATGGAGTTTGTGCGCTTGTCCAAATATGATGTTCACATGATGCCGACAATGGAGGCCAGAGTTCGACGGTTTGTTCAAGGCCTTGGTCCCTTAGTTGTTAATGAAGCTGCTACAGCTGCCTTGCATTCGGATATGAATTATGGGAAAATAGTGGGATTCGCCCAGGCTACAGAGGCTCAAAAATAGAAAATAAGGATGGAGAGAGAGAGCAGTAGTAGGGCCTGGTCAGCGGGCAACCATGGGAGCTCAGTTGGAGGTGTGAGATCAGCCCTTGGGAGAGGATCATCAGGGCCATCTCAGTCATTTGCTCAGTCCTCAACCAGTGCACCGCCATTAGGGCACAGTTATCAGCAGAGAGGCAGTTTTGGACCCGGTTCAGATAGCAGGAGGTTCCATCAGTCGGGTCGTTCGGGTGGGAGGTTCCAGCAGCAGCGGAGGGTCCCATGCCCTAAGTGTGGGAGATTTCATACTGAGCCTTGTTACTTGGATATTCCGGTATGCTATAGATGCGGAGTGAGGGGCCAGGTTCAGCGAGATTGTCGTGCGCCCAGTCAGGACACAGGTAGGGTGCTGCTCAGCCCTCCAGTTCATCAGCCGCTACGTCCTCAGCACGCCCTCCAGCACCAGCAGGGCGTGGAGCAGCTAAGGGTAGAACGCGGGGTCAAGGGTCGCCAGAGCGCCGAGGCTTCTCCAAATGTTGTCACAGGTATTCTGATTGTTCAGTCTCATGATGTATATGCTCTTATTGATCCCGGGGCATCTTTGTCATATGTTACTCCATTTATTGCTTCAAGTTTTGGGATAGAACCCGAACAGCTTCACGAGCCATTCTCTGTGTCAACTCCGGTTGGTGATTCTATTACGGCCGTGCGAGTCTATAGAAATTGTGTTGTCACGGTGCCTGGTCGGGATACCACGGCCGATCTTATTGAGTTCGAAATGGTAGATTTTGATGTAATTATGGGGATGGATTGGCTCTATTCGTGCTTTGCTAAACTCGACTGCTGAACCAAGATTATGAGGCTTGAGTTTCCTAATGAACCAGTTATCGAATGGGAGGTGAATAATGTTGTGCCAAGAGGTAGACTCATTTCCTACCTTAAGGCCTAAAAAATGATCAAAAAGGGGTGCATCTACCATCTGGTCCGAGTTGCGGACACCACTTCAGAGGTGCCTACTCCCGAATCTGTGCCTGTTGTGAATAAATTTCTTGAAGTATTTTCGGACGAGCTTCCTGGGATTCCACCAGATAGAGAGATCGATTTCGGGATTGATGTATTGCCAGATACGCAGCCAATATCTATTCCACATTACAGGATGGCGCCAGCAGAATTAAGGGAGTTGAAAGAACAATTGAAAGATCTATTAGAAAAAGGTTTCATTCGGCCAAGTGTGTCGCCTTGGGGCGCACCGATTCTTTTTGTCAGAAAGAAGGATGGGTCGCTTCGGATGTGTATTGATTATCAGCAGCTCAACAAGGTCACCATCAAGAATAAATACCCATTGCCTCAGATAGATGATTTGTTCGACCAGTTGCAAGGTGCTAAGTTCTTCTCAAAGATAGAACACCTAAGGTATTTTTGGAGGTAATGATACTCTTGTTTCTTATGTTGGTGATTTTATAATTTTTGTGGATGATGATATTTTGATGCATGTCAAGTCATTAACTGTAATATCTAAGTTCAAGTGCAAGAGTAATTTGCTTACTTTTGAAGTTGAGTATGACATAGATGATTGTGCATTCCAACTTGGTGGAAAGAGGCATGAAATTATGAGAAGAGGCTTGCTAATGAGTTAAATGTTCTTTCTTCTCTTATTCAACTGCCTAATGAGTTTTCATGTGATAAATTGCTAGAATGTGAGTTTTGTTATTTGATGGGAAGTCATTCCTCTAGTCATGTTGATTGTGAGCCTGTAAAAGTGATTGTTGGCTAGTAAAGAGAATATGCATGATTCTTGTGACATTAGTGATCAAATTCTCTTTCGTGAACCTATCTATGACTCTTTCTGTGACAGTTTGAGCAATTATGTAGAATCAATTGATGTTGCGAATATTATTGGGGAAAGTTATAATCATGAGCTTAAATGTATTGAAATTTTTATTTTGGAATTATGGGTTCTTCTGACCATTCTGAGAATTTATGTGCTTCTTTGAATAACTTACATGTAGAAGAATCAATAGGATTTATAATTGATACTTGGCTATATAATAAAAGTATCTTATTTGATCTATGTGGTAGAGATACTTGTTTTAAATGGATGCGTGATTAGTCTTTCATAATTTCATTGTCATGCACATTTTTGGACTACCTTAAGAGAGGTTTTATGGGACAAATCTAAGTACGCATAAATTTTATGGGGATGATGATGTCCATGGTCTTTATAAAGGAGTATTTATACCTATTAGGCTTTGGGCTAAGTGGACACATGTCACTATCTTGTTTTATTCTTACCATTTTCTAAGATTAGTGGATGCTTTTTACTAGTGCCTGTCTTCGTTTTCTTGCAAGGTCGAAATTCGAGAACGAATTTTCTTCAAGAGGGGAATGATAGCATCCTAAGAAGCTCAAATCTATTCAAGGACAAGTATGAAGCTTTGGAATCTCAAATAGAGCCTTTAATAAGATCTCAAGCTAAAAAGTTGCAAAACAAGGTCATTGGACTTCAGGAGTGATCAAAGAAGTGGTTAGTTGTAATGACCCGACCGATCGTTCTGTGTTATCGGACCCCGTTCCCCTAAATGAAACATCCCATAGCGGCTTATTGTGATTTATGACTTGCAGGGGCGGGTGGTCCGGGATTCGAAAGTGTTTAGAGTGCTATAGGAACACTTGGTTCCTTAAGGTTGGACTTTAAGGCCAAATTTGACTTCGGTCAACATTTTGAGTAAACGAACTCGGAATTGAGTTTCGACGGTTCTAGTAGCTTTGTATGATGATTTCAGGAAGCTCCTGTTCACTCTGGTAGAGCTCAGTCTTTCGGTACTCCAGCCAGATTCTATGCCATTCCGGCCAGATCAGATGCAGTGGCCTCAGATGCCGTGATCACATGCATTATCTCAGTATGTGGTAGAGAGGCTTCAGTATTATTTGATCCAGGATCCACCTATTCATATGTTTCGACATTATTTGCTCATTTTCTGGATGCTCCTCGCGAGTCCTTGGGTTCTCCTATATATGTTTCCACTCCTGTGGGCGATTCTGTGGTGGTAGACCGGATTTATCGGTCTTGTGTGATCCCCTTCTGTGGGTTCAAGACCAGAGCGGACCTTTTATTGCTCGACATGGTTGATTTTGAGGTTATTCTAGGCATCAATTGGCTATCTCTTTATCATGCCTTGCTTGATTACCATGCCAAGACAGTTACTTTAGCCATGCCCGAGTCGCCTACGCTGGAGTGGAGAGGTTCCTCAGTTAGTGTAGCCAGCCGGCTTATTTCATTCACGAAGGCTCGGCATATGGTCAAAAAGGGATGTCTGGCCTATCTTGCTTATGTGCTGGACACCACCGTCGAGTCTCCGACGATTGATTCAGTGCCAGTTGTTCGAGAGTTTGCTTATGTATTTCCTTCGGACCTTCCAGGCATGCCTCCGGATCGTGATATTGATTTCTACATAGATGTAGCTCCAGGCACTCAGCCTGTTTCCATTCCCCCGTATCGTATGGCTCCGAAGGAGCTGAAGGAGTTGAAGGAGCAGCTTGAGGAGTTGTTGGCTAAGGGGTTTATCAGACCGAGTGTGTCGCCGTGGGGTGCTCCAGTTCTATTTGTGAAGAAGAAAGATGCGTCTATGCGGATGTGTATTGATTACCGCCAGTTGAACAAGGTTACCATTAAGAACAAGTATCATCTGCCGTGCATCGATGATTTGGGATGTGATTTTGAGTTTTAGCGTTGTTTTGAGTGGTCCGAAGGCTCGAGCGAGTCCGCAATATGATTTGGGACTTGTTGGTATATTTGGACGGGGGCTCGGGTGGGCCCAGGTGCCTCCCGGACACCACACAGGGCAAAAAACCAGCTGAAATAGCTGCTGGTGCACCTGTTCTGGTGTGACCGTAGGTGCGGTTGCCCAGTCGCAGGTGCGGGNGATGGGTCTATGCGGATGTGTATTGATTACCGCCAGTTGAACAAGGTTACCATTAAGAACAAGTATCATCTGCCGTGCATCGATGATTTGGGATGTGATTTTGAGTTTTAGCGTTGTTTTGAGTGGTCCGAAGGCTCGAGCGAGTCCGCAATATGATTTGGGACTTGTTGGTATATTTGGACGGGGGCTCGGGTGGGCCCAGGTGCCTCCCGGACACCACACAGGGCAAAAAACCAGCTGAAATAGCTGCTGGTGCACCTGTTCTGGTGTGACCGTAGGTGCGGTTGCCCAGTCGCAAGTGCGGGACCGCTCCTGCGGTCCCAGCCTCACAGGTGCGACCCCCAGCGGGCAGCCCATTTCTCACAGGTGCGGACAAAGTTCCGCAGGAGCGGAGCCGCAGGTGCGGTCTCCTCTCCGCAGGTGCGGGCCCAGGCTTCCTCATCCATTTCTGCATGTGCGAGCCTTTGCTCGAGGCCGCAGGTGCGGTCCTTGAGCCGCTGGTGCGGAACCACTATCAGGCAGTGTGTTTCTTAAATACGGGATTCTTCATTATTTTCTTCATTCCTTCCTCCATTAAAACACTTTGAGAGCTTGGGAAAGGGGCTCCACGACCCAAACACTGAGAGGTAAGTAAATTATATCCCAAAGTTGGTTTAATTCATGAATTCTTAGTTAAGTTAACCTTCTTAATTAGTAAAAATCAAGAATTGGGTAGTAACCTAGGGCTTTCGGGAATTTAGAGAATTACCCGTCAATTAGCTATGAAATCAAGTAAAAATCATGTATTAACGATCCTTAGGTTATGGGTGAGTGGCTCCTTCGTGAATTTTCAGAATCCGAGAGTGCGGGCCCGGGGTGAACTTTGGGATTTCTTCAAGAATGATGAATCTACTAAATAAGTAGGAGAATTTCCATACTTTGAGCATAAATTGATGTATTTGTATAACATTTGGCTAGTTTCGAGTCCTCGGGTGTAGAGTTCGGAGTTTCGGGCGCGTTCTTGGTCCGGGGAGTAGATTCGACACGAGGTGAGTCTCCTTTCTAACCTTGTAAGAGGGAACTGTCCCCCTAGGTGATTTAAATGCTATATGTGATAATTGTGGGGGCTACGTACGGACTCTCGTCACTTTGTACGTACGTAGCCCCCACAATTATCACATATAGCATTTAAATCACCTAGGGGACAATTTCCCCCTTACACGGTTAGAAAGGAGACTCACCTCGTGTAGAATCTACCCCTCGGACCAAGGATGCGCCCGAATCTCCGAACTCTACACCCGAGGACTCGCAACTAGTCAAATACGGTATAATAACATCAATGCATGCTAAAAATAGGGAAATTATCCTAATTNATAGAACTACATGCTTAATAAATTAAATGTTACATGCGGCTTATTTCCCTGAGGTCATGGAATTTGAGAAAACTTGGAAGGAATTGTTCACTGAAAAGTAATTTAAAAAGGAATAATGTGTGTGTATGTGACTGTTTCGCAATTTACATTCTACGAGCGGAGTGTGATTTCCCCCACTCTTATGGGAATGGGCCGTATGCCACGGCGGATCGAGAGATGCACTTTTGGTTCGGGCCGTTCGACCCTCGGCAGTGCATGGACATGGCTATCTTATGACTCCGGCCGGTTGTCCTTACCCTGCATGCATATGATTTATTTGTTACTAAATTCATGGACATTGATTTGACAGATATTCGGGGGAAAGTGAAGTAGTAATTGTTTTATTCATTCCCGGTACTTCCTTGGATTTCAGTACCTTATATATATTTGCTGCTTCACTGCCTTTACATGCCTACCGTTTCCATCATATTCTGTTAACTTATATTGTTGGACCTTAGTGAGTGTCATGTCGACCTCTCGTCACTACCTCTTCGAGGTTAGGCGAGATACTCACGGGGTACATATATATTTATGTACTCATGCTACGTTTCTGTACTTAATTGTACAGGTTCTGAGGCTGGTGCATCTGGTTGTCGGACCGGAGCATGATTTTGATTATAGATGGACCTGACTTCACGGTGAGCTGCTTTCTCCTGGCGATCTCCGGCAGCACCATGGGGTTTCTTTTGCTTATCTCCCGTCTATTTCCTTCAAACAGTGGGACTGTATATTATATCTTTTATATATTCTGTTAGTATGCCCGTAGGACTTGTGACACTAGTTCTTGGCACACACGTGATAGTTATTTTAGATTTCGGGTTTGTATATATATTGGCTCACGCCTCTTCATGACTGCTTTTGATTAAAAACTGGCTAACTATCCTTTTCGATTCATGTTTTAAGTTTTAAAAACTGGGTATATGTTGAAATGATTAATTTATATAAAGGAACCCTTAGTAAATTGAGGTTTGGCTTGCCTGACCCCGCCGTTGGGCGCCATCACGACCTAAGTTAGGATTTTGGGTCGTGATATTATATGGGAGGAAGAGCTTAAGGATAAAGGATATGAGTTATCTAGGTGTTATAATTATTATATGGCCAAATTCATGTCCAAGAAGAGGTTGATTAGATCTCAAGAAACATCCTCTGAAGAAGGTCCAAATCAAACCATTGTGTTACGCCCCATGTTTTCGTACGTGAGAGTACATCGTAAGTCAATTTATGTAAGCTCAGAAATAAGATTATATTTGATGGAATATAAAGTAAGTTAATCATTATTCACTGAAGGTTACAAATATTTAAGATCATGAATAACGAGTACTAAGAGGGTTGGAAAGCTTAGAAGCTAAACCAATTGAAGAAAATAAGTTTCGTCAAAAGTCGACGAGTTTGGAATGTTATAACATGCACTTTAGGGTGAGACTATGGTTTATTACATGATAAGGAGGTTATTCTATGATTTAATTTTTATCGTATGATAGTTGTGTTCTACATTTCGAAGTCAAGCAAGTTGTGGAATAAAAGTCGGCAAAGGTCTTCACAAGTTACACTCATAATGTGCTGAAAATTAGGTCAAATTTAACTGAGATTTTCTCCCAATATACTTGGAATTATTGGATTATCTACCAACAAAATTTAAGATCTATGATTCTATTTTCCAATGCATTAAACCGTTCATCTATACAACCTAGGAGTAGAGAGATATTTGCAGTTTCGCGAGACTGCGCAGACATCATAAGTGACAAGTAGGTGGACCACTAGAGATTTTTGAGCAATACATTTCATGTGCTATATGAGGTCTTATTGGGACATATAATATACCAAATTGAAGGTCTTGGAATTTAGTTTCCAAAGCTATTAACCGTTTGGTCATACGACATCGGGGTAAAAAGATATAAGCGTCGAAAGATGGACCAATCCTAGGGTGCCAAGCTAGCACCTCTTTGACTTTTCCAAACTTGATATATATAAACCTTAGGTCGGCTTTCTCTTCATTATTCAACATAAAATGACCAGAGAACACCCATAAACATAACCTCAAGCTATATTCTTGGGTTTCAAAGAAGATTAACATTCCGAACAAGAAATCAAGAAGCAATAACATCAAAATGATCCCTACGACGTAAGTGTCATTATACCGCCTCTCCTTTTTGTTTGTAATTAGAGTTTTGGAAGGTACTTCATAGTTAAGAAACGTCTAATATCTGAATTTAAGCGTTTAAATATCAAGGAAGGTTGATAAATATGTTTCCTAATAGTTAGAACTCACGGGACGGTGATCAGAAGCCGTGAGTTCGAGTTATTTGACTTGTAGCGGACTGTTTTGTGTTGTTGTTGGGCTGCATGTTTTACTACTATGTTGTGGAGTTTTGGAGGAGGAAGAGTGTGGAGAAACACCATATATATGTAGGGTTGTGATCTAGTCTTTCATTGTAACATTTCTGGGTTGTTTGACATGACTACGGTGGTCGTCTTATGTGTGAAGTGATTAGGTTGTGTTTGGACTGTTTTGGGAGGCTCAATATGATTATTATTGATGTTGTTTGGGCTGTTTGGTGATTGTTTTGACTTGTGTGAAGTCATATAAATAGGGGAGATGCTGTCCGTTTCATCGTAAAATAGGTTGTGGTCGATACATAATAGTTATGACGCTTAAACGATAACGATAGTGTCGTTTATCTTATTGTAGATTAAGGAGTTATGACATTTGCATAGCTTGAGGTTGGGGAAGTATATACAAGGTATATGAGTCTATCCCTTTCCTTCTTTTGCACGACTTCGATTGTACATAATGCAATGAACGAGCTTCCAAAGATACTCTACTCTTAGAAGCTAGCATTACTTACATTGTTTCCCTTCTTATGGAACAATTGATGTTAAGGTTGCTTCTCTTATCTTTATGTTATCAATGTTGTTGGTACTTCCTGATTCTTATAAGATTCTCGATGAAGAGTTAGCCCTAATGATGTGTACGGAGAATATCGACCTTACGTCGCTCCGAAATGTTCAGAACATGATTTCAATGAGTCATGCATGCATTATATATATATATGTATCTATTTTACTCTACCGAGCCGCGCTATAGTCGGCCGGGTATGGCACCTATTGTGCAACCACTGATCAGTTGGGTTTACCGAGTCCTCTTTGAGGTCGGGTATGATATGATGATGATGATGCCCACAGAGGCGAATGTTCTATGATGATGATGATGCCCACAGAGGAGAATGTTTAAAAAGATTATGTGTATATGTATCATGCATTTCATGTTAGTGTCCCTTAGAAGCACTCAGATGCTACAGGTTTTATCTCCTACATCTCTCTTTACATTACTGTTCTTATTTATGCTTTCCTGCCTTACGTACTCAGTACTGTATTCGTACTGACGTCCTTCTATTTGTGGACGCTGCATGTCGTGCTGCAGGTCCTGATAGACAGGTAGACATAGCCCCCCCACCACAATAGGCTTTCCAGTTCAACGGTTATAGGCGAGATCCCTTCTGCGGACTTGTCGTGGTCTTGGTATGCATTTTTGTTATAGATATTATGGGTATGTCGGGGCCCTGTTCCGACTATGTTGCATTACTTATGCT
>ML398266.1:74461-138312 GCA_005239525.1 Nicotiana knightiana
GTGAGAAGGTGACGAGAATAGGTAATTCCTCGGGATTAAACCCATCACAACAAGAGAGCTGATGGTTTCCATACAGTTATAAAAAGCTCAGTATATCATGAGTGAACTCAAAGGAGTTAAAAACTAGGAGCATTTAGAAGAGATAGAATGCTACCATGGTAGTAAAGTAAGGGTGTAATTATGATAAATGATAAAAGGATGACGTTTAGACCTTTGATTGAATAATGATTTAGAGAACAAGTACTTCATGAACTGCACGGGATTAGAATACCCCCATAAGATGAATCACATTGGGATGCTATGAAATACAGTTATTGCATTATAGTATCGTCCCTAAGTGGATCAGGAAAATCACTTCATATGTTGCCCGATGAGACATGAGCCTTAGTGACGATATATTACATAAGAGATTTTAAATTATCAGTGGTAGATTATAGATCAATATTAAGGTAAATCAATAATGAATGGATGAAAGTTACAAAGTATGAGATGAAATTATGCTCTCATTATTAAGATGGACGGTAATAAGGAAGCAATAAATGGCTTAGATTTATACATATAGGATAAGCGGTGAGAGAAAAACCTGGAGGTAGGTGGCAAGTCTCCATAATAATAAATCGAAGTAAGAGTTATTGTATAGTATGACCTACCTAGTAGTGGTAAAGCCATAAGCATAGATAACTGAGGTTGTGAAACAAGATATAGCAATAGTCGTAAGTTCAACAAAATACCAAAAAAAGAACTTTAGTACACATATAGATGTCTAGAGGGACAGCTTGTCATAGTACAATATATGTTCAAAAAGTGAATCCTAAAGATAGGTTAAAAGCTAACAAGAAATAAAAAAGGAGATAAGAGTCGCATTGGCGCACATTCAAGGTTAGAATTGTCTAGGCTGCATGAAAGAAGGTAGAAATAGTTACGATATTGAAAGGAGTTCGACCACAAGTCGTGGAGTGAGAAAGAGGCCTAAAGGAGGGCATGTTCTAGCCTTTGGATTTATTCACCGAACAACTCCCTAGATGGCAAAGACAATATTAAATTATTCGTAAGAGTTATTGCTTAAGATATGGAATAGTGCATTAGTCAACATTCGAGGACGAATGTTCCAAAGGGGGGAATGATGTTCACCCCATGTTTTCGTACGTTCTGTACATCGTAAGTCAATTGATGTAAGCTCAGAAATAAGATTATATTTGATGGAATATAAAGTAAGTTAATCATGTTACGTTGGAGGTTACAAATATTTAAGATCATGAATTACGAGTACCAAGAGGGTTGGAAAGCTTAGAAGCTAAACTAATTGAAGAAAATAAGTTTCGTCGAAAGCCGACGAGTTTAGAATGTTATAACATGTACTTTAGGGTGAGACTATGGTTCATTACATGATAAGAAGGNGGAAAATTAGGTCAAATGTAACTAAGATTTTCTCCCAATATACTTGGAATTATTGGATGATCTACCAACCAAATTTAAGATCTATGAGTATAGTTTCCAATGCATTAAACCGTTCATCGATACGATGTAGGAGAAGAGAGATATTTGCAGTTTCGCGAGACTGCGCAGACATCATAAGTGACAAGTAGGTGGATCACTAGAGCTTTTTGAGAAATACATTTCATATACTATATGAGGTCTTATTGGGACATATAATATACCAAATTGAAGGTCTTGAAATTTAGTTTCCAACACTCTTAACCTTTTGGTCATACGACATCAGGATAAAAATATATAAGCGTCGGAAGATGGACCAATCCTAAGGTGCCAAGCTAGCACCTCTTTGACTTTTCCAAACTTGATATATATAAACCTTAGGTCGGCTTTCTCTTCATTATTCAGCATAAAACCACCATAGAAAACCCATAAACATAACCTCAAGCTATCTTTGTAGGGTTTCAAAGAAGATTATCATTCCGGGCAAGAAATCAAGAAGCAATAACATCAAAACGATCCCTACGACGTAAGTGTCATTATACCGCCTCTCCTTTTTCTTTGTAGTTAGAGTTTTGGAAGGTACTTCATAGTTAAGAAACGTATAATATCTGTATTTAAGTGTTTAAATATCAAGGAAGGTTGATAAATATGTTTCCTAATAGTTAGAACTCACGGGACGGTGATCGGAAGCCATGAGTTCGAGTTATTTGACTTGTAGCGGACTGTTTTGTGTTGTTGTTGGGCTGCGTGTTTTACTACTGTTTTGTGGAGTTTTGGAGGAGGAAGAGTGTGGATAAAACCCATATAGATGTAGGGTTGTGAGCTGGTCTTTCATTGTAACATTTCCGGGTCATTTGACACGACTACGATGGTCGTCTTATGTGTGAAGTGATTAGGTTGTGTGTGGACTATTTTGGGAGGCACAATATGATTATTATTGATGTTGTTTGGGCTGTTTGGTGATTGTTTTGACTTGTGTGAAGTCATATAAATAGGGAAGGTTATGTCCGCTTCATCTTAAAATGGTTGTGGTCGATACATAATAGTTATGACGCTTAAACGATAACGATAGTGCCGTTTATCTTATTGTAGATTAAGGAGTTGTTAAATTTGCGTAGCTTGAGGTTGCGAAAGTATATACAAGGTATGTGAGTCTATCCTTTTCCTTCTTTTGCACGACTCCGATTGTACATAATGCAATGAACGAGCTTCCAAAGATACTCTACTCTTAGAAGCTAGCAGTACTTACATTGTTTCCCTTCTTATGGAACAATTGATGTTAAGGTTGCTTCTCTTATTCTTATGTTATCAATGTTGTTGGTACTTCCTGATTCTTATAAGATTCTCGATGAAGAGTTAGCCCTAATGATGTGTACGGAGAATATCGACCTTACGTCGCTCTGAAGTGTTTAGAACATGATTTCAATGAGTCCTGCATGAATTATATATATACATATCTATTTTACTCTACCGAGTCGCACTATAGTCGGCCGGGTATGGCACCTATTGTGCAACCACCGATCAGTTGGGTTTACCGAGTCCTCTTTGAGGTCGGGTATGATATGATGGTGATAATTGCCACAGAGGCGAATGTTCTATGATGATGATGATGCCCACAGAGGCGGATGTTTATAAAGATTATGTGTATACATGTATCATGCATTTCATGTTAATGTCTCTTAGAAGCACTCAGATGCTACAGGTTGTATCTCCTACATCTCTCTTCACATTACTGTTCTTATTTATGCTTTCCTGCCACATACTCAGTACTTTATTCGTACTGACGTCCTTTTATTTGTGGACGCTGCATGTCGTGCTGCAGGTCCTGATAGACAGGTAGACACAACTCCTCCACCATAATAGGCTTTCCAGTACAGCGGTCATAGGCGAGATCCTTCTCCGGACTTGGTATGCTTTTTTGTTATAGATATTATGGGTATGTCGGGGCCTTGTTCCGGCTATGTTGCATTACTTATGATCCTTTAGAGGCTCATAGACAGGTGTCGACTCATGTATAGTTTGGTATGCCTTGTTGGTTAATTTTTGTTGTATAGTCTTTCATGGCAGCGTTGTAGCTCGTACCTTTTATGTAGTTTCTTAGCAATCTTGTCATCCCATGTGATGTATGTTCATGATCCATATCTACCATTTATATTGATCTCGTTATCCCTTAAAGATAATAAGAAGGTTAGATAAAATGTACGTTGGTGCTCGGCAAGTATGGCCCGGGTGCTAGTCATGATCCTCCAGTTTGGGTCGTGACAANATATCTACCATTTATATTGATCTCGTTATCCCTTAAAGATAATAAGAAGGTTAGATAAAATGTACGTTGGTGCTCGGGAAGTATGGCCCAGGTGCTAGTCATGATCCTCCAGTTTGGGTCGTGACACATTGTTGGACCAATTTGGCACCTAAAATATGTCCAAACTTGCAACCCATGAAGTCCATAAAGCCACGTTTTTATAGTATAAAAAGAACTTACTTGATTCCCCAAGAAGGGTACAATAGTTGCGCTATATGTTGAGTGCAAGTTGGTGTCAAGTTTCCGTCAAGATTTTCAAGATTCTATCCAAGAATGGTTTGGGACTTATTTACATATATATGAGACTATATTTATTGCTTTCCTAGTTAGTTAAGGTTATGTTTTCCTTTTACTAAGATTTTTGGAATTACTTTCCAAGAATGACTTGATTTTTGCTTCCTAGTATTTTCCTTTTCCTAAGGTAGTTGGACTTGTTGTCCAAAGTAGTTTAGGACTTTATTTCCTTATTTTTTAGGTATAATTTTTTGACCCGATAAAGGGTGTCTTCTTTGTTTTAGACAGAGATTATTATAGACAATATCAATAAAAAATGTGAGATTTATCTTGCACTCTTGTGTGTGGCTACTCTTGGATTTATTCTTCAACCTTCAAGACACAACTTAAGGTGGTAAGATTAAACCTTTTTCAAAATCTTAGATCACTTCTAGGTATTCAAGAAAGGTGATAAGTTTAGGTTTATTGTTGTTCTTGTTATTCTAAAAGGGTCGGGTTTCACAATCTATTTCTTATTATTAAGTCTCTACCAAAAGCAATTAGTTCTTTGTTAGCTAACTGTTGTTGTTAGGATTCAACTTCAAGAATAAACTTCTTGAATTCTTTCTTGAAATCAATCTATCTTTAATTTTCCGTCTTTTTATTTCTTTATTTTCTTTTAGCTTCCTCACGTTTCTTGATTTTCTTTAGTAATTTTTGGACCCCTATCGTGTTGTTATCAGTGTTGGTCCCAACAGTGCTTAGAGGTGATTGCTCGGACCTTTTTCGGGAGACTTGAGGTAGTGCTGTTTGGCGTTCGCAGACTCTGGAGTTGTTTTAAGTGTTGCATTTATTTTCAAAGCTTATGTGTAATATTCTAGTGGCTCATGTACTCTGTGACACCAAATCTAAGGAGATTATATAAAAGGCGTATGATTTAGAATTATTATCATATGTATTTGAGTTTACTTTTATTATATCTCAATATGTTGTTACCTATTAGACTAACTCTTTATTTATTGTTAAGTGTTGGCTTACCTAACAAGCAGTGTTAGACACTATTACGACCTCATGATTAAAATTTGGGTCGTGACAATAACATAGGAAGAGAGGATGAAGGAGAAGTTTCAACGTTTAACACAAATTTTATACCTAAAATGGCTGCCCAACCTGTTTCTAAGGGCTACAGGTGATCGCCATAGTGATGCTTAGCAGCCCCTGCAGTGCTGACCCAAAAATGTTTTTTGGACAGGCCGCTAGAGGAGGTGCGCTACTAGTCCTATCTGCGCACCCACCCTGAATGCCAGACAGTCTAAGGTCTAAGTGCCATAACTTTTCATAGGATTGTCCAAAAGATAAACGGTTTGAAACATTGAAACTAGACTCGAACAATTTTTATTTGATAGGTAGTGCATTACATATAAATCTTTATATTTGGGAGTTGTACTCGTCCAAAGTCAAACTTTAGTCCATGGCATAATTTCTAACTTGGATTGATTTTAGGTCTTTCCGTTGACCCTTAATTACTCCCAACTTAGCTTTTTAAGCCCGGATAGTCCTACCATGCATAGTAATTTACGGGGCTTTAGGAGGCGATAATTAGTTTTATGTGCTAGAAGGTTGAAAGAAGCGCTTAAGCAGAATAGGAATGATATGAAAGTGTTTAGGAGTCAAATGGAAACTATAGGAAAACGAAAAGGTGGAAGATAATACAAGAGGTTTGAGATTTTGACAAACGTGGCAAAAGTTCAAAAAGAAAAATGACTCTCAATGGCATTTTAGTAATGATTTTTTAGAATGATCACTTGAAATCTTGTTTCCTATGTCATTCTCCTAAACCAACTTATAACATGTATGAAACAAACGATGTTAGCTATAAAAAACATGAAAACAACATCCGGAATCACCACAAATCCTACCGCAAGTCTCCTACTAATATTTACATAGAAAGACTACATTAGTCTAATAATCTTTTATTTTGTCCATCGTCTAATAATCTACTACTATAAGATTGCGTGACTAGTATTAACATTGAAATACTACACTAATCTAGTAGTCTTTTATTTGAAAAGTTTACATAACTACAACTTTATAGATAGTATATTTTATCATTTGCAACTATTTATTAATTTACATTTTTATACAATTTTGCACCGTTAAGATCTTCTCTCTTCCAAAATTTTAGCAAAATTTAATGAAACCTTATCACTCCCTAAATTTAAGTCTAAGTTATAACGACCCGACAGATTATTTTAATTTTTAGGTCCTCATTCCCCTAATTAAGACTCTATTTATGTGTTTTTACTATTTTATGACTTGCAAGGATGGTTGGTTTGGGTTTGGAAGGATTCGGATTGAAATCGAAACACTTAGTTCCTTAATAGTGGCCTAAGATGGCCAAATTTGACTTGAGTCAACATTTTGAGTAAACGACCTCGGAACCGAGATTGATGTTTTCAGTAGGTCCGTGTGATGAATTTAGACTTGGGTGTGTATTCGGATCGTATTACGGGTGATCCAGGAGCATTTCAGCGCTTAATGTTTGAAATTGGTTCATTGAAGGTTTTCTAGTTTTTTAAATTTGGTTTGGAGTAGAATTTGGTGTTATAGAGGTCCTCTTGGCATTCCAAACCCGGGAATAGTTTTGTATAGTTATTTATAACTTGTACGCAAAATTTGGTGCCAATCCGAGTTGTCTAAGTATGATTTGACGCGTTCGAAGTAAATTGAAAAGCTTGAAGTTCATTAGTTAATTCAATTTGGTTCTGGGTTGTGGTTCTTAGTTTCGATGTTGTTTTACACGTTCCGAGGGGTCGAACAGGTCCGTAATATGTTTATGGACTTGTTGGTCTAGTTGGACGGGGTTCCGGGTGGCTCAAGTGTATTTCCAAACTGCCTGGAGCTAAGTCCAGTACTACTGGAGTGCTGGTTTGATTTCCTTTTCCGCAAACGCGGGGTTTGTATTTCCAAACTGCCCGGAGCTTACCCTACTGCTCGCGATCAAAAAGTCACATTCGTGAAGCTTCAGGACATGTGGCCTTCGCGTTCATGGTGGCCACGTCGTGTTCGCATAGAATGGTTAGGGGGCTAGGGGTATGTGGGTCATTTCTCTTTGGCGTTCGCGAAGGAAGCGTCACGTTAACGATGTTTGGGTTGGTCTAGCCTTCGCGATCGCGAGGACCCTTTGGCGTGCGATGAAGGCTTTCAGGACCTGGGTAGGCTTTGCCTTCACGATCGTGAGGCCCTTTTCGCGATCGCGAAGAAGGGTCAACTGGGCAGTGACTTTATTAAAATCGGAATTTGGTCATTTTGTTAATTTCTCACATTTGTTGGCCGATTCAAGAGCTTCTTGGAGAGGGGTTTTCACCTAGCTATTGAAGATAAGAGATTTCTATACAATGTAAGTTAAATACATAGATTATTGGTAGACTTTGTCATGTAAAATATGAAAATTTTAGGAGTTCGTTGAAAAACTTAGAATTTGATAAAAATGGGATCAAACCATGAAAATGGTCATGGAATTGTGTAGAAATTAGAAATTTATGTTCGTGAGGTTAGTGATAACAATTATTTACAAAAAGTTTTGGAATCCGAGCACGTGGGTCCGGGGGTGAATTTTAGGAACCTTCCAAATTGGGTTGGGTAATCACTCTAATAGTTAAATTGTGAACTTTTGAGAAATTATTGATTAGTTGTACAACCTTTGGCTAGTTTCAGATTATTCGGTACCGACTTGGGGTTTTTAGAGTGATTCGTGAACCGAAAAGTGGACTTGAAAACGGGGTAAGTCTCTTGCCTAACCTTGTAAGATGGAGTTAACCCCATAGGTGTTTAAATTGTTATTTGCTACTAATTGTGGGTGCTACGTACGCACGAAGTGACGAGAGTCCGTACGTAGCTACAATTCATGTTATATCCGGGTAGACATAGGGCTTTATTATGCTATTACTTGCACTATTTCAACTCAACTTGCTAGTTTAATTGCTTGTATTAATAAGTAAAATTTGGTTAAAGATTATGTTAAATTGAGCTTCATTACTTAGAGATTTGGCGGAATGTTTATATAAGTGATGGAAATTTATATTCTTTTATGGGCTTACCTTCGAGTTGTAAATAAATAATTGGTAATCCGAAGAGTTTCCCTATTCATGTGGATCGGGCGGAACGCAATATTTATATATATTATGAAATGCATCCATGGATCGGGCCATACGACCTTGGTAGTGTATGTACACGATTATTATGGAACGGACCGTACGACCTAAATATAACTCGTGCATGTTGTCACTAGGAGTCCGATTATACTTAATATATCTTTCATGATTTGGGAATTTATAAATACATGTTGGCCCTTACTTGTTAAGATTGGCATGTGATATTTGGAGACTTTTATTTGTTAAAGGATCATTTAATTATTGCCTTTTATTCCATTATTGACGTTGTATTTCATGCCTATTTAATATACTGGTACATTATGTATATTGTCTACTAGTAAGTGTTGATGTCGACCCTCCGTCACTAGTTCTTCAAGGTTAGACTAGATACTTACTGGACATACGTTGTTTACGTACTCACGCTACACTTCTACACATATTGTGCAAGTTCATAGGCAGGTACATCCGGAGTTCGTCTAGGCGCGCATCCGCATTAACCGGAGGCCTAGTGGTGAGCTGCTTCTCATGCTCCGTTCTGCAGCACTCGGAGCCTTCTCTTGTCATGTTTGTCATTTCCGTCTATTCTGTTTCACACAGTAGCTCTTAGGGATTTTTGTATATTCTTCTAGATGCTCAATCGTGCACCTGTGACACCGGGTTTTAGGAAGTTCTAGCATCTACTCATGATTTTGATTATTAAATTCACTATTTTATTCTCATGTTTAGTTTGTGCCTTATATTACTATGATTACTTACCATTTGTTTCAGTGTTAAATAAAAAAACGTCAAAGACTATAAAACTATTAAAACGAACTCTTAATGGCTAGTTCATGCGTGGCTTACCTCGCGACGACGTTGGCACCATCACGACCTATAGTGTAAAATTGGGTCGGGACATAGCAAATCGACTATAATTCAAATAAAATTATTTTTTTCCTAAAAAAGCCTTACATTCCTAAAATTTAGTCTAACCAAATCGACCACAATTTAAATGCAATAAATCATTTTCTGAAAGTTCTCCTTCTGTTACCATTCAAAAGTAGGTGAGAGATGAAATCTATATAATATAGGAGTATTATGTAATATATATATATATATACACACACACATTCATCATATTATGTTTATATAATCTACATAATATACTATATAGTGTATATATGAAATCTGTTATAGCATATTCAGTATATACTAATATATGGGTATTTAAGTATATTGATATTTATATTATTCGAAATATATTTATCTTTGTATAGATTATTTTAATGTATAAATGAAATACAATAAAATAAAATAAGTAAAATTTTAATATACTATAATAGAAAGGAATAATATAATACAAATATATATATTTAATCGTTCTCATTCATATATTATTCCAGTATATGATTTTCACATACATAAAAGAATTTGTTATACTATATTCATCGTATACTAAACATGCAATAACCAATATGCCATGGATTAATGGAATATTAACATACTAGTATAATATATGGGTATTTGAGTATATTAATATATTATATTTATTCAATTTATATATAATATAGTTCATTACATATAATAATCTATAAAATATACTATAAGCATATGTAATAATCTACATATGGATTTGGTGAGAGATATTTGAATTTAAGAGATTATATTTTTGTTGGCACAATCCCTATTTTCAAGTTCCAAAATAAGATATTTTTAGGGATATCAAAAAAGTTGTATCTAATTTAATTAAAAAGTTAAAAAATTATAATAAATTGTATGTAATGTAATCTTTTAAATTTAGTTGTATTTCTTATAAATAACACTTTAAAGTTTTGTATTCAGGTAAAATTCTCTTTTTATTTGTCCATAGTCTATAGTCTTAGTCTACTACTCCAAAAATACACGACCAAGAGTTAATAATATGGTGTGGACCAAACAGGAGAATCGAAAAGATTAGTGTAATAGGTGGGAGAGCCCGTTTAGCTAGAGTTTGCAATAAATTTTGGGATTTTTTCGCTCCTATACGTCATTTGAAACCTTATTATGAAAAATGCCATTATTTTTGTATTTACTTGACCTAAATATATTTTAGCTATAAAATATAACAATCCACCTTAAAAGATCACAATTCATTATTAATACCTTCAATCAAGAGATTTAATTATACCCTTTTTTTTTTCTCTCCTCTCTCCCCTCTTAAAATTTTCCTTGTAAACTACTTGCACATGAACAAATTTTTATACTCCACGCCTTTTTATTTCACGTTGGATTATCAAAAATTGGATTCCTCGTATTTGATATTTCACCTAAATTACATATGCATCTGAAATAGACTTGAATTTCGAGAAAAGCTTGTATACTATTAAACCAGTGCTGACAGAGAAATTAGACGGTTCTATTCAAACAACAAAAACACTCTTAGATTCTACTTATTATGTCAAAATAGTCTTATTTGCATTTCTGTCTGATCTAGAAACATAATTTTTAGTAGTGTTGATCTTCATTTGCATAAAGCGCTATTGATTTTACCTAAGCTAACAATTATATTCTGTTTTTATATTTCAGGATTATTGAAAAGCATCTGTTATTGTATCACCCAAGTGTGAAACTCCAACCTTTAATTGGAAAGTTTAATTAGTATATCTTTTTCATCTTCCCTGCCTATGAGCTTGTAACAAATTTTCCTTATGTTTCTGTAACAAACTCATAAAGTTGAAGCTGAATGTGAAATGGTGTTTTACATTAACACTCGAACCTGGGAACGAGAGAATCTCATTGAGACAATGCATAAATTACAACAGAAATCATCACTGGCATGTGTAATTGAAATAAACAAACTAATTCCTGCTTCTCTACTCGTTCCAAATTTATCAGAAGCTTTGGAAGGGGCGAGATCCTCCTCCCTTTTTAGATTGCCTAAACCATGCCACGTCTAAGAGGCAAAATAACATGAATTCGTACTGTTCAATTTCACGAACAATTTTATACTCTACAAATGAGTCTTACTTTTGGTGAAATTTATGCAGATGCTTTATATTGGCCATGTTTTTCCGTGACCACATTTTCTGAGCTTATTAGTTTCTCTGCCTGATGTTTCTCATCATAATCGACATATCTGTGGTGTCTGATTGAAACCTTATTATACAACTATGATGTAACGACCCGACCGATCGTTTTAAGCTTTAGAGCGTCGTTCAGCGGTTTGAAGTCGTGAGCAGCTTCATTTCAGGTATTATGACTTGTAGGTATGGTCAGGATTGAATTTCGCGAAGTTTAGAGTTGATTTGGAAGGAGAATTCTCATTTTAGAAGCCTTAAGTTGGAAGAATCAGCTAAGATTAGAATTTTGAGTAAACGACCTCCGAATCAGGACTTGAAGGTTCCTGCAGGTTCGTATGATGATTTCGGACTTGGGCGTATGTCCGGATCGGGTTTTAGATAACCCGGGAGCGTTTCGATGCATATTGTAAAAGTCAGCATTTTTGAAGAAATTTCCTAAGTTTGGCCTGAAGCGCATTTCAATGATGTTGATGTCCGTTTGGGATTCTAAATCTGGAAATAGCTTCGTATGGTGATTCTGGAGTTGGGAGGACGATCGGAAGTGAATTTGGATTTCGTAGGTCATTTTGGAGTCATTTGGCTAAAGAATAGAAATTTGAAGGCTTTTGAGAAATCCGACCGGAAGTGGAAATTTTGATATCGTGGTCAGAATGCAATTCCCAAAGTTGGAGCACATCCGCAATGTCGAATATGACTTGTGTGCAAAATTTGAGGTCAATCGAACGTGATTTAATAGGTTTCGGCATCAGATGTAGAAGTTGGCAATTTCTAAGTTCATAAAGTTGGGATTTGAGTGTGATTCGTAGTTTCGATATTGTTTGATGTGATTTGAAGTCTCGAGCAAGTCCGCATTATGTTTTGGAACAAGTTGGTATAATTGGACGGGGTCCCAGGGGCCTCGGGTGGATTCCAGGTGGTTAACGGATCAATATTTGAAGTTGAAGAAAGCTGAAAGTTGTTGTCATCTAGTGTGACCGCACCTGCGGAAGCGCAGGTGCGACAAGGTGATCGCAGGTGCGGAAATAGGCCTGGGCAGATTTTTTTAAAGCGAGAATTTGGACATTTCTCCATCTATTTTCATATGCTATGGGCGATTTGGAGGAGCTTCAAGGAGAGGATTTCGTCAAGGATCGCAAGGTAAGTAATTTCTTCACGTTTTGAATTAAAAACAAGATTATTACATAGATTTGGTATGGAAAATTGATTGGAAATTTGGAGAATCGTAAAAAAACCTAAAAAAATAGAAATTGGATTTTTAGCCACGAATTGAGCATGAATATTTGAGTAAATTGTATATTTGAGTTAGTAAGTCTATGGGTAGAATATATCTTCGAGAAATTTCGGATTCCGGGCATGTGGGCTCGAGGGCATTTTGATCATTTCACTAAGCGGGTTGGAAAAATTATATAATTTGGAATTTGTTGCAAATATTATGGTATATTTTCATTGGGTTGTTGTTTTTTGGATAGTTTTGGGGCGTTCCGTTTGGAGTCATCGGAAGGGCTTGGAGGTCGGTTATGGAATCTTGAAGCGAGGTAAGTCTCCTTTCTAACTTTGTGAGGAGGAATTTCCCCCCTAGGTGAACTAATTAAGTTTGTGTTACTATCTGCGGGGCTACGTACACACGAGGTGACGGGAGTCCATGCGTAGCTACTATTATGCCATGTCCGGGTAGCCTAGGACACACTAGCATGCCTTACCTGTTGTACATGTGATCTCGTTTGTAATATTAGACTGCTAATATAATTGGAATTGTAATTGAATGACTAAAGAAGATTAGAGTTTATTTTCTTAAGCATCTAAAAAGAGAATTGATTTCCTTCGCGGGCAATTGTATTTTCGGATAAGGTTGTATTCTTAAACATTATAAAAACTTGGCAATTGAATTTCGAAAAAAGATTTAAATATTATTTTGTGGTTTTTAAAAGAGAAATCGGTCATTTACTTGAGTATTTGTATTCCCGACGTATTAGGGGCGGATTGTTGATTGTGCATGTCTGCATGTCTGCATGTGACCGCTTCGCAATTTACATTCCGCGAGCGGAGTGTTATTTCCCCCACTCTCATGGGAGCGGGCCGTACGCCACGGCGAGATTGAAAGAAATATTATGGTTCGGGCCGTTCGACCCTCGACAGTGCACAAAGATGATTATTATGATGGCTCAGGCCAGTTGTCCTTATCCCGTATGCGCATGCTAAATTGCTAAATATTTTCTTCATGAATTTTGAAGTGATAAAATATTTGCGGGGAAAATAGAGAAGAAATTGTGGATTTATGATATTTGGAGGAAAACAAAGAGGAAATTGTTTATTTAAGATATTTTGAAAAATAATGAGAAAGTGGTGACTGTTTGTTTATTTTCAGTATTTATTTAGATTTCAATGCCTTATATATATGCTGTTTTACTACCTTTATATGCCTATCGTGTTCATCTTATACTGTTAATTAATTTGGTGGCCCTTAGTCAGTGTCTAAATCGACCTCTCGTCACTGCCTCTCTGAGGTTAGGCGGGCGACTTACTGAGTACACGTTGTTTTTGTACTCATGCTACACTTGTTGTGTATTTTATTGCACAGGTACTTTCATAGCTATGTGGAGGATTCGGAGACTTAGGCGAGCTGCATCATCCGGAGGCGATCCGCAGCTGACAGAGTCTCTCTCGTACTGTATTTATAACATTATTTAAATTTCGTCGTCCAATTTGTACTTCGGACATGCTTTGTACTGATTGTATAAGATCTTAGAAATTGCTCATGTACTTGTGACACCCGGTTCAGCGCCCAATATTGAAATAAGAGTTTCTTAAGTTCCTATTTGTGGTTTGGGATGTGTTTTTGAGTTATCGAGGTCCGAACGGAATTCCGAGATCGGTAATAGTTCCGTTATGTCATTTATGACTTGCCTGCAAAATTTGGTGTCATTCCGAGTAGTATAGGTCGGTTCGGTGCGTTGTTAGCGAAGTCAAGAAAACTTAAAGTTCCTAAGTTTGATTCTAGGGGTTTTGAGGTGTGACTTTGAGTTTTAGCGTTGTTTTGGGTGTTCCGAAGGCTCGAGCGAGTTCGTATTATGATTTGGGACTTATTGGTATATTTGGACGGGGGCTCGGGTGGGCCCAGGTGCCTCCCGGACACCACACGAGGCCAAAAACCAGCTGAAATAGTTGTTGGTGCACCTGTTCTGGTGTTGACCGCAGGTGCGGTTGCCCAGTCGCAAGTGCGGGACCGCAAGCTCGCAGGTGCGACCCCCAGCGGGCAGCACATTTCTCACAGGTGCAGACAAAGTTCCGCAGGTGCGGTCTCCTCTCCGCAGGTGCGAGTCCAGGCCTCCTTGTCCATTTTCGCAGGTGCGAGCCTTTGCTCGCAGGTGCGGTCCTCAAGCCGCAGGTGCGGAAACACTGTCAGAGAGTGTGTTTCTTAAATACGGGATTCTTCATTATTTTCTTCACTCTTTCCTCCATTAAACACTTTGAGAGCTTGGGAAAAGGAATCCACGACCCAACCCCTAGAAAGTAAGTAAATTTCATCTCCAGACTTGTTAATGCATGAATTCCTAGTTGAATTTAATCACCTAGTTAGTAAAAAATCATGAATTGGGTAGTAACCTAGGGCTTTCGATAATTTGAGAATTTACCCGTGAATTAGCTATGAAGTAAGGTAAAAATCGTATATTAATGATCCTTAGGCTATGAGTGAGTGTTTCCTTCGAGGATTTTTGGAATCCGAGCATGCGGGCCCGGGGTTGGATTTTAGAATTTCTTCAAGAATGGTGAATTTACTAAATGAGTAGTTTAATTTCCATACTTTGAGCATAAATTAATGTATCTTTATAACATTTGGCTAGTTTCGAGTCCTCGGGAGCAAAGTTCGGAGTTTCGGGCGCGTTCTTGGTCGGGGGAGTAAATTCGACACGAGGTGAGTCTCATTTCTAACATTGTAAGAGGGAATTGTCCCCATAGGTGATTATAAATGGTGGTTTGTCCTTATTTGCGGGGGATGCGCACGCACGAAGTGATGAAAGTCCGTGCGTAACTACTATTATGCCTTGTTGGGTAGTTTAGGACTCACAAGCATGCTTTATGTGTTGTATCTGTGATCTTGTATATGGATTAAGTAGTCTAATATCCTCGAATCTCACATGTGAAAGGCCTAAGGGGTTATGCTTGGAGTTGACATTTCTAAAATTCTCACACTGTTAGTATGTTCCCTGCTAAATTATCTGGAAATCTCCTGCTAATCATGAATTTATACGGGAACCCGAGTTGCATGGATGATTCGCGAGCGGGGTAGCCCTAATATTATATTAACCCGAGTCGCAGGTATGATTCGCGAGCGGGGGTGGTCCTAGTGTTATATCAACCGTGTCACATGTTCGATTCGCGAGCAGGGCAGATAGATGCATCTATGGTTCGGGCCGTTCAACCCTCGGCAGTGCACATTTACTTTTCACGCCGTAATGACCGTACGTTCATAGCATGTTATATGTTTGGTAATTTGTGGGAAGCCCTGTAATTGTAACTGTTGATTTCATGAAAAGAAAGAAGGTTAAATGGCTTGTATGCCATGGAAAGGGATGGCGCGAGGGTATTAAAGATTGTTATTTGATGCTCATTTCCTTATTACTGTTCATTACAGCTATTACTGGTTAGCCTGTACTTATTCCACATAGTCTGACCCTAGTAAGTATCACGTCGACCTCTCGTCACTACTTTTTCAAGGTTAGGCGGGATACTCACTGGTACATATCTGTTTATGTACTCATACTACGTTTATGTACTTAATTGTACAGGTTTTGAGGCTGGTGCATCTGGTTATCCGACCGGAGTTGACCCTGGGAGTATATTCTGGACCTGACTCCACGGTGAGCTGCTTCCCTTGGCGACTCTCAGCAGCACTATGGAGTTATCTTTTGTTTATTTTTGTCTACTCCCTTCAGACAGTAGAACAGTTTATTTCATCTTTTATATATTCTACTAGTTCGCCTGTAGACTTGTGGCACTAGTTCCTGGCACACACATAGTAGACTCTATATTTTGGGACTGTATATATTGGTTCATGATCCTTGTGGCTGCATTTACTTAAGTTGGTTAATTTATCTGCTTTTACTTAAATGATCTAAGCTTAAAATTTTGTAAGTGTGGGGTTGATATGTCAAATAAGGATAATATCACTAGTAAACAACTGTTGGCTTGCCTGACTCCGGTGTTGGGCGCCAGCACGATGGTATCAGAGCACTAGGTTCACGTAGGTCTCACAAGTCACGGGAAAACCTAATAGAGTCTCGCGGATCGATACGGAGACGTTTGTATTTATATTCGGGAGGCTATAGGGTGTTAGGAAAACCTCTCTTTATTCATAATCTATCGTGCAACTGATGGTTTACTAAATCTCATTCTTCTATTCTCTCACAGATAGTGAGGACGCGTACATCTGGCAAAGGCTGGGGGAGGGCACCGGCCCGAAGTAGGGGATGGGGGCGTCCCAGAGCTATTCCAGTTGCACCACCAGGGGATCCTACCAACGAGGAGCGGAGGGAGGTGCCCCCAGCGGGTCCTGCTCTAGTGGACTTCATGACGGTGCCAGGCTTCCAGGAGGTCATGGGCCGTATGTTGAGATTTATGGATACTATGTCCCAGGCTGGTTTCCAGCGGATCCTGCCACATCTCAGGCAGGAGGGGGAGCCCAGACCCCTACTGCCCAGGCTGCAGTCCAGACAGCAACACTTCATCATACCCCGGATACACTGCCCGTGGGTGGGGCCTAACCTGTAGCAGCAGCACCTGAGCCCAGACCAGCTGCACAGCGATCCGCAGAAGTTATTAGACAGATGGACTCGATTGCACCCTCCAGTATTTGGGGGTGAGCGAGGCGAGGATGCCCAAGATTTTATTGACAGGTGCAGGGATAGACTGCACAACATGAGGATACTAGCTGCGGTATATCCAACCCTCTAAGAGGGAAGAGCTGCGGTATCAGTTTTAGCAGCTGGAGCAGGGACAGCTGTCAATGGCAGACTATGAGGCTAGATTTTCAGAGTTGTCTCTCCATGCACTCATGATACTACCTACCGATGCTGAGAGAGTGCGGAGATTTGTATCCGGGTTGCATCCAGGTATTAGGGCCAACATGGATCGAGAGGTGGAGATGGGGACTCCTTTATCAGCTAGTAGTGGAGATTCCTCGTAGGATCGAGGGTTATCGGTCGAGGGTCAGGGAGTAGGTACAGCCGAATAAGAGAGCCAGATATTCCGGGGATTTCAGAGGTGCCCCAGCTAGGGGCAGAGGTCAGTTTGGTAGGGGTCAGCCCAGCAGGCCCCCATATTCAGCACCCCCACCACCACCTCCTCGTGGTGCTCCAGTGAGGCCTTAATTCAGTGCTATACCAGAGGGTTCTCACTGTCCCCCAGTGGTTCTACTTTAGGGCAGCAGGTCGTGCCTCCAGTGAGATGTTATGAGTGCGGGGATCTCGGCCATATCAGGAGGACTTGTCCCAGGTTTCGGGGCAAGGCAATGCAATGCAGCAGGGTTACCAGCCTGTGAGTCCAGCACCAGCAGTCCGGCCACCTAGAGGTGGGGGACAGGTCGACAGGGGTCTTCCTAGAGGTGGAGGCCAGTCGGAGAGAGGTCAGCCAGCTCCTGTTCACTCTGGTGGAGTTCAGACTTTCGGTGCTCCAGCTAGATTCTATGTTATCCCGGCCAGATCAGATGCAGTGGCCTCAGACACCGTGATCACAGGTATTATTACAGTATGTGGTAGAGAGGTATCAGTGTTATTTGATCCCAGATCCACTTATTCCTATGTTTCGGTCTTATTTGCTCATTTTCTGGATGTCCCTCGTGGGTCCTTGGGTTCTCCTACTTATGTTTCCACTCCCGTAGACGATTCTGTGGTTGTAGATCGGATCTGTTGGTCCTGTGTAATCTCATTTTGTGAGTTCGAGACTCGAGCGGATCTCTTATTGCTCGACATAGTTGATTTCGAGATTATTTTAGGCATGGATTGGCTATCTCCTTATCATGTCGTGCTAGATTGACATGCCAAGACAGTTACTTTAGCCATGCCAGAGTCGCCTAGGCTAGAGTGGAGAGGTTCCTCAGTTAGTGCAGCCAGCCGGGTTATTTCATTCCTGAAGGCTCGACACATGGTCGAGAAGGGTTGTCTGGCCTACCTCGCTTATGTGCGGGACGCCATCGCTAAGTCTCCGACGATTGATTCAATGCCAATTGTTCGAGAGTTTTCTTATGTATTTTCTTCAGATCTTCCAAGCATGCCTCCGGATCGTGACATTGATATTTGCATTAATTTAGCTCCAGGCACCCAACCTATATCTATTCCTCCGTACCGTATGGCTCCGAAGGAGTTGAAGGAGCAGCTTGAGGAGTTGTTAGCTAAGGGATTCATTAGACCGAGTGTATCGCCATGGGGTGCTTCAGTTCTATTCGTGAAGAAAAAGGATGGGTCCATGCGGATGTGTATTGATTACCGCCAGCTGAACAAGGTTACCATTAAGAACAAGTATCCTTTGCCGCACATCAATGATTTGTTTGACCAGTTGCTAGGTGCTCGTGTGTTTTCTAAGATTGATTTGAGATCGGGGTATCATCAGTTGAGGATTCGGGCTTCAGATGTTCCGAAGACTGCTTTCCGTACGAGATATGGCCATTATGAGTTCCTAGTGATGTCCTTTGGCTTGACTAATGCCCCAGCAACATTCATGGACTTGATGAATAGGGTGTTCAGGTTGTATATTGTTCCTTTGTCATTGTCTTCATTGATGACATTTTGATTTACTCACGTACCCTGGGGGAGCACGAGTGGCATTTGAGAGTTGTGCTCCAGACTTTGCGAGAATAGAAGTTATATGCTAAGTTCTCCAAGTGTGAGCTCTGGTTGGATTCCGTGGCATTCTTGGGGCATGTGGTATCCGGAGAGGGTATCAAGGTCGATCCTCAGAAGATCGAGGCAATTCAGAGGTTGTCGCGTCCTACTTCAGCTACAGAGATCAGGAACGTTTTGGGCCTAGCAGGCTATTATCGCCGATTCTTGGAGGGGTTCTCTTCTATTGCAGCTCCATTGACCAGATTGACTCAGAAGAATGCCCCGTTCCGATGGTCTGACGAGTGTGAGGCGAGCTTTCAGAAGCTCAAGACAACATTGACCTCAGCACCAGTTCTAGTATTGCCTTCCGGTTTTGGGATGTATACAGTATATTGCGACGCTTCGCGCGTTGTCTTGGGGTGTTTGTTGATGCAGGAAGGGAGAGTTATTGCTTATGCTTCGCGCCAGCTGAAGGTTCATGAGAAGAATTATCCTGTGCACAATTTGGAGTTGGCGGCGATTGTTCATGCTCTTAAGATTTGGAGGCACTACTTGTATGGAGTGTCATGTGAGGTTTATTCAGACCACCGTAGCTTGCAGCACTTGTTCAAGCAGAGGGATCTTATTTTGAGGCAGCGCAGGTGGCTTGAGTTGTTGAAGGATTATGATATCACCATTCTTTACCATCCGGGCAAGGAAAATGTGGTAGCAGATGCTTTGAGCAGGAAGGTGGAGTGTATGAGTAGCTTGGCTTATATCGCAGTAGAGGAGAGACCTCTAGCCTTGGACATTCAGTCCTTGGCCAATGGCTTGGTGAGATTAGACCTTTCAGAGCCCCGTCGGGTTCTTGCACTTGTGGTTGCTCAGTCTTTGTTATTAGGGGAGATTAAGGCTCGGCAGTATGATGATCCGTGTTTGGCTGAGCTTCGGGAGACGGTGGTTCAGGGTAGGGCTAAGGAGGTTACTATTTGCGAGGATGGTGTTCTGAGACTTCAGGACCGTTTATTTGTTCCTAATGTTGATGGCCTGAGAGAGAGGACTCTAGAGGAGGCACACAGTTCTCGGTATTCTGTTCATCCTGGTGCTACGAAGATGTATCGTGATTTGAAGCAGCATCACTGGTGGAGGCGAATGAAGAAGGACATTGTGGAGTATGTGGCTAGGTGTCTTAATTGCCAGCAGGTTAAGTATGAGCATCAGAGGCCAGGAGGCCTACTTCAGCAGATGCCCATTCCTGAGTGGAAATGAGAGCGCATACTTCGTGGTTGGGTTACCTTGGACTTTGCGGAAGGTTGACGCGGTTTGGGTGATTGTGGATAGATTGACCAAATCGGCATATTTCATTCTAGTGGCTACCACATATACTTGTGAGAGGTTGGCACAGATCTACATACGGGAGATAGTCCGGTTTCACGGTGTGCCGGTGTCCATTATATCATATCGGGGTCCTCAGTTCACCTCGCACTTCTGGAGAGCATTGCATAGTGAGATGGGTACCTAGATAGACCTTAGCACAACATTTCACCCTCAGACTGATGGTCAGTCGGAGCGTACAGTTCAGGTATTGGAGGACATGCTCAAGGCATGTGTGATTGACTTCGGAGGTCAGTGGGACCAATTCTTGCCTTTGGTCGAGTTTGCTTACAATAATAGTTATCAGTCCAGCATTGAGATGGCACCATTTGAGGCTTTGTATGGTCGGCGATCTCATTCTCCTATCGGGTGGTTTGATCCTGGCGAGGCTAAGTTATATGGCACCGACCTGGTGAGGGATGCTTTGGAGAAAGTGAAGTTGATCCAGGAGAGGCTCCGCACAACACAGTCCAGGCAGAAGAGTTACCCGGATCAGAAGGCGCGTGATGTATCATTTATGGAGGGAGATTAGGTTCTGTTGAAAGTCTCGCCGATGAAGGGTATTATGAAGTTCAGGAAGAAGGGCAAGTTGAGCCCAAGGTTTATAGGCCCCTTCGAGGTGTTGAGGCGAGTTGGGGAGGTTGCTTATGAGCTGGCCTTACCTCCCAGTTTAGCAGGAGTTCATCCAGTTTTTCATGTATGCATGCTCCGGAGGTACCACGACGACTTCTCTCACGTGGTTGATTTCAGCACTATTCATTTGGATGAGAAGTTGGGCTACGAGGAGGAGCCAGTTGCTATTATTGATAGACAGGATCGCCAATTGATTTCCAAGAGAGTTTCTGCAGTGAAGGTCCACTGGAGGGGCCAACCAGTCGAGGAAGCGACTGAGAGTCTGAGGAGAACATGCGGACCAGATATCCACACTTTTTCAGCACTTCAGGTATGATTCGAGACCCATTTGAGGACGAACGTTTGTTTAAGAGGTGGAGAATGTAACGACCCGACCAGTCGTTTTGCGTTATCGGACCCCGTTCCCCTAAATGAAACTTCCCATAGCGGCTTATTGTGATCTATGACTTTAGTAAACGACCTCGGAATCGAGTTTCGACAGTTCTGGTAGCTTCGTATGATGATTTCGGACTTGGGCGTGTGTTCGGAATGGGTTTTGGATTAGCCGGGAGCGTTTCGGCGCCCAATATTGAAATAAGAGTTCCTTAAGTTCCCATTTGTGGTTTGGGACATGTTTTTGAGTTATCGAGGACCCAACGGAATTCCGAGACCGGGAATAGTCTGTTATGTCATTTATGACTTGCCTGCAAAATTTGGTGTCATTCCGAGTAGTATAAGTCGGTTCGACGCGTTGTTAGCGAAGTCAAGAAAACTTAAAGTTCCTAAGTTTGGTTCTAGGGGTTTTGAGGTGTGATTTTGAGTTTTAGCGTTGTTTTGGTTGTTTCGAAGGCTCGAGCGAGTCCTTACTATGATTTGGGACTTGTTGGTATATTTGGACGGGGGATCGGGTGGGCCCAGGTGCCTCCCGGACACCACACGAGGCCAAAAACCAGCTGAAACAGCTGTTAGTGCACCTGTTCTGGTGTTGACCGCAGGTGCGGTCGCCCAGTCGCAGGTGCGAGACCGCTCCTACGGTCCCAGCCACGCAGGTGCGACCCCCAGCGGGCAGCCCATTTCTCGCAGGTGCGGAGGGTAAGTAAATTTCATCTCCAGACTTGTTAATGCATGAATTCCTAGTTGAATTTTATCACCTAATTAGTGAAAAATCAAGAATTGGGTAGTAACCACTTTCGATAATTTGAGAATTTACCAATGAATTAGCTATGAAATCAAGTAAAAATCGTATATTAATGATCCTTAGGCTATGAGCGAGTGTTTCCTTCGAGGATTTTTGGAATCCGAGCATGTGGGCCCGAGGTTGAATTTTAGAATTTCTTCAAGAATGGTGAATTTGCTAAATGAGTAGTAGAATTTCCATATTTTGAGCATAAATTAATGTATTTGTATAACATTTCGCTAGTTTCGAGTCCTGGGAGTAGAGTTCGGAGTTTCGGGCGCGTTCTTGGTCCGGGGAGTAAATTCGACACGAGGTGAGTCTCCTTTCTATTCTTGTAAGAGGGAATTGTCCCTATACGTGATTATAAATGGTGGTTTGTCCTTATTTGCGGGGGCTGCGCACGCACGAAGTGACGGGAGTCCGTGCGTAGCTAGTATTATGCTTTGTTGGGTAGTTTAGGACTCACAAGCATGCTTTATGTGTTGTATCTGTGATCTTGTATATGGATTAAGTAGTCTAATAATATCCTCGAATCTCACATGTGAAGGCCTAAGGGGTTATGCTTGGAGTTGACATTTCTAAAATTCTCACACTTTTAGTATGTTCCTTGCTAAATTATCTGGAGATCTCCTGCTAATCATGAATTTATATGGGCACCTGAGTCGCATGGATGATTCGCGAACGGGGTAGCCCTAATATTATATTAACCCGAGTCGCAGGTATGATTCGCGAGCGAGGATGGTCTTAGTGTTATATTAACCGTGTCACATGTTCGATTCGCGAGTCGAGCAGATAGATGCATCTATGGTTCGGGCCGTTCGACCCTCGGCAGTGCACATTTACTTTTCACGCCGTACTGACCGTACGTTGCATGTTATATGTTTGGTAATTTGTGAGAAGCCCTGTAATTGTAACTATTGATTTCATGAAAAGAAAGAAGGTTAAACGGCTTGTATGCCATGGAAAGGGATGGCGCGAGGGTACTAGAGATTGTTATTTGATGCTCATTTCCGTATTACTGTTCATTACTGCTATTACTGGTTAGCCTATACTTATTCCACATTGTCTGACCCTAGTAAGTATCACGTCGACCTCTCGTCACTACTTCTTCGAGGTTAGGCGGGATACTCACTGGGTACATATATGTTTATGCACTCATACTACGCTTCTGTACTTAATTGTACAGGTTTTGAGGCTAGTGCATCTGGTTATCTGATCGGAGCTTGACCCCGGGAGTATATTCTGTACCTGACTCCACGGTGAGATGTTTCCCTTGGCGACTCTCAGCAGCACTATGGAGTTATCTTTTGTTTATTTCTGTCTACTCCCTTCAGACAGTATAACAATTTATTTCATCTTTTGTATATTCTACTAGTTCGCCTGTAGACTTGTGACACTAGTTCCTAGCGCACACATAGTAGACTCTATATTTTGGGATTGTATATATTGGTTCATGATCCTTGTGGCTTCATTTACTTAAGTTGGTTAATTTATCCGCTTTTACTTAAATGATCTAAGCTTAAAATTTGGTAAGTGTGGTCAATATGTCAAATAAGGATATTCTCACTAGTAAACAATTGTTGGCTTGCCTGACTCCGGTGTGGGCGCCATCACGACCTGTGTCAGGATTTTGGGTCATGACAATGGTGTCCGATGCCATCACGACCGTAGGGATTTTGGGTCGTGACAACATGGTATCAGAGCGCTAGGTTCCCGTAGGTCTCAAGAGTCATGACCAAGTCTAGTAGAGTCTTGCGGATCGGTACAGAGACGTCTGTACTTATCTTCGAGAGGCTACAGGGCTGTTAGAAGTACTTCCCTTCTTGATTCCTCATCCTGTGATTTGATTTCCTTTAAGGCTTATGCCTAAGTTTATTCTTACTCAATCTTACGCGTCGCGAAGCGCTTGCTATGAATCATGAATTTGAGGAATTGAAATGGTGCTACGGATGTAATTCGAGATGTTTCCATGCATAATTGGTTGGGGTTGTTGTTATGGCCCTTCAAAGGAATAATATGTTATTTCAGCTCAGTAGCTGTATTTCTAGGAGCCTTAAGGCTATGCTCAGGTAGTGATGATGCTTGTGATTGGTTATCGCGCAATGTCGATATGATGATAGAATGCTTACCCATATGTTGGGGGTGATGAATAGTTTGAGGGGAGGTCTTCTCAGAGTGTGATTTCGAGATTTCAGTATTTTAGTTCCGGTAGGGGAAAGGCATTTGGACTATGAATGGTCCGGTTGGGGTTGATAAAGTAGTAAGACTGGGTGTCTTCAAGTGAGGTGGGATATGCACTTGTGACGTGAAATCGTCGTCATTGATCGAATGGAATGTGTTAATTTTGTCGGTGCTATGGTTTCTTCGGTTGCGTGGGGTCAGAGTATTGAGGAGGGGTATTGAAGAATGCAGTTGGCTGAGACCGCGAGGTATGGTGGTTCAGTACCGGATAAGTGTTGATAATCAATGCAGCTAGAGAAAGATGATCTTCGGAGAGCTTGAAGTCGTGGTGATCTGCTGGTTTGAGAGCTACAGAGAATGGTCCTGAAGTGAGGCTAGGCGGTGGTTCCATTTCTAGGAGGCCAGGTGTAAGAAGCGGAAGTCGAGCAGTCACAAAGTGGGGGAGCGACAGCATAGCTTGGAATTTGAAGATATTGTCGCGCATTTAATGGATGTCCATGAGGAGCGGACGGACTAGTAAAGTTGGTAAATGAATCAGGGCATAGGATGGGGTATTGAAGTCGCAGAGAGCGTGCATTTTAGCGTTGTTGGAAGGTGTCAGTTGGTGATTTCCACAGGTGGGTTATCTCATGTGAATAGGTTAGCGGTGGCATGGTTGGCAGGTCTCGGTGAGGGGTTCTAGTGGCCATTCAGTAGGAGGCAGAATGTGTGAATGATGCTAGAGAGTTTGAGTATTTAGGGAGTTCTAGCAAGAGAATTTGGAAGAATTGGATGGATTGGTCGAGCAAGATCGTGTTATCAAATGAGAAAGGATCTCGGCAGGGTCTAGAGTGGTGCAAGGAGTAGCTTCGGGCTAGGTGGGGGAGTCCCACCATCTGCAGTTGGTTTGTATGGTTTGTCTTGTCATAGGGTTGCAGATTGTCGGCGTGTTGGCAAGCTATTTCAGCTAAGGGAAAGGAGTAAATTGGTGATTGTGCGTGGAATTTGAGGAATGTGTGAAAGGGTTGGCCCTGTTGAATTAGGGTTAGGCTTTGGAAGATTCAGAATTTATGTTAAGGCATGGGCGAGTTGTAGGATAGTGACTCAGTCACGTGCTTCAAGGAAAAGAGTGTTCAAGTGCTAGAAGAGCATTGGAGTTGATTGTATTCGGGGCCAGTCAGAGTAGGTGACTCTCAATAGCGGTCCTAGTGAGTTCAAAAGTTAAGAATGCGGAATTTACGGGTTTCAGGCAGCAGTATGATCGGGAATTGAGCTTTTACAGAGTAATTTCTGAGAAAAAGGAGGATGGTTGGAATGTTCCATGATATGTTTCAGCATGCAGGATAGTATTGGAGGGGTGAGAGAAATAAACTCCGGATTGTAAAAAGATTATCAGGAGGGAATGAGACGGGTTGCGGGTTTTAGGCATCATAGTCTCGTGAATCAAGGTCACTCAGGATGAGTGAGGGTTGAGTCTTCTATGAGTGGAAGGAAGTTGCTATTATTCCTGAAGCAATTGAAGATGATTAAAAGAAGATAGATTGATTAGCCATGGTTGAAATGGCATATTTACGGCAGTGATCAGTTCCTCCAGTGTGATTAAGTTATGCATGTGGTTTGTGCCGGTGTGTGCGGGGCGTGTCGGCCGTCGTATGGATTTCATGTGGGAGCATTCAAGTATTATAGCCTGTCAGGTGTAGGCGGATCCCGGAAGGGTTATGGTGGTATAAACTACTACTTAAGGATTTGCATGTTGGGTGATTGTGGGGAATTCACTCGTGTGTTGTGATGGTTCTCTTGAATTGAGTTAAGTAAAAGGTTTCTATATGATGAAGTGTTCACCCTATTGGGGTTCAGAAGTTATGATGGAATTCTTGCGCTAACTCATATTGGCATGTTAGGTGCGGAAAGCAATATGTAACCGAGAGTAAGAATCGAGATTGCGGTTCGGTGATGATAAGGATGTCATGAGCTCGGAAGAGCAAGAAAAAGTGATTTGAAAGTTCAGAGTAAGCTGGTGTTATCTTCAGTGTCACCTGAATTGATATTCGGTGGAAGAGGCTTGTACCCTGGTTATGGGTTCTTGATTTGTCTTACAGCGTAGTATGGCCAGTGGTGGATGGGCAGACTTGTTGCCTTGTGTGGAAGGTCGTGGAAGCATGACCGCGAAAAGATTGTATAAGTGTGACAAATAGTCACTTGATGGATTGAAGATTTGGACTGAGTATAAAGAAGTGCAATGTTGTTTATTTGAGAAGTTATGCTTGAGGGGCGTTCAGTTCATTTGGTTGTGGATTGTGGGGTGTTTGGCCCGGCTATGATGGTTGTTCTCGTGTATTATGAGAGAAAGTGGGTTAATGTGGACCCAGGTAAAGCTATTAGCTTAGTTTGGTGCGAGCAAGGTAGACTCGATGTTTGTGGATGGATTTAGATATGATTATGGGATCCGTATGAGCCAGGCATGTTCATTTCAATAGAGCGCTTTTCATGGAAAGGTACTAGAACAACAGATGTTGCTCCGTCTTCTTCAAATCATGTGTTATCATGATTGTGCCGTGTGAGTTGTGAAACGGCTTGATAATTTCCTATGTGCTGAGGTTCCACGTAGTGGGGGATGTTCCAGAGTGTGTGTATATATATCGTACCTCAGTTGTACTTAAGTTTTGTAGCCTACGGCTTTATTAGTCTCCCCAGGATGGTATTATGCACTTAGTATGCTTATGGCCGATATTCGGTAATGTGTAATAGTGAGCGATTCAGCTCCGTGTATATTTCCTTATGTGAGTTTTATGATGGGATCGGGTGGCACGCCGCCACGGGTATGTTGATCGGGTTGCACGCCGCAACAGTGTGATGATGATAAAGGTTAATATATATTTATTTTTCTTATGTTTTACTTCCTATTTTCTGAGAAAAGTTCATATAGGTTGCGCGAGTTGAATAGTCTCTTCCTGAGTCATTTCTTATTTATCATGTTCGAGTTATCGCCTATTGGCGCAATGTGGTATCACGTGAGGTGATTTGTTGTCTGAGCAGTTCATACTGGGTGAGACGGGATTATCGGATTAGGGATCAGTGCGATAAGGTTATGTGAAGTGTATATTAAAGAACAAATACCATTATTCAGGTTCATAATGAAGTGATGATTCTAGTCAAGATGAGGTATTCAAGGATTTGTTAACTTTGCAGTTGGGTATGAATTTCTGCACATTCCCTCCGTTGTGGTGGTATCATCAGCAGTATAGCAGGGTGTATGCATATTTGTTATGAGGTGCATCGGGAGCACCAGATTCGTGAAATTTTGGCTATTAAGGTTTAGGGAGTGCCATTGTGGTCAGATGATGAGTTATGCGGTGCATGGTGCTGATTCAGCAAAGGCATATAGTCATGTTCTGGTAGTCATGTGGTAGTTGATACGGTGTTTATATATTGGAACTAGGCCTGACAGAGAAATTTCAGGTGTTTGAATGATCTGAGCTTATTATATGGATAAAAGAATGAATCTTCATATTTGATCAAGCTAATGTACTCAACTGGGTTGTGGTAGCACGGGCAGGTGCTCAGGGTGTTACACAGTAATTTCAGGTAACTCCAGAGCAGTTCTTAGCACGTTCGAGGACGAACGGTCGTTTTGAGCTCTAGCGCGTCGTTCAGCGGTTTGAAGTCGTGAGCAGCTCCATTTCAGGTATTATGACTTTTAAGTGTGGTCGGGATTGAATTTCGGGAAGTTTAGAGTTGATTTGGAAAGAGAATTCTCATTTCAGAAGCCTTAAGTTGGAAGAATCAGCTAAGATTGGAATTTTGAGTAAACGACCTCCGAATAAGGATTTGAAGGTTCCTGCAGGTTCGTATGATGATTTCGGACTTGGGCGTATGTCCGGATCGGGTTTTGGTAACCTGGGAGCGTTTCGATGCATATTGTAGAAGTTAGAATTTTTGAAGAAATTTCCTAAGTTTGGCCTGAAGCGCATTTCAGTGATGTTGATGTCCGTTTGGGATTTAGAGTCTGGGAATAGCTTCGTATGGTGATTCTGGAGTTGGGAGCGCGATCGGAAGTGAATCTGGATGTCCGTACGTCATTTTGGAGTCATTTGGCTAAAGATAGAAATTTGAAGGTTTTTGAGAAATCCGACCGGAAGTGGAAATTTTGATATCGGGGTCGGAATGCGATTCCGGAAGTTGGAGCAGGTCCGCAATATCGAATATGACTTGTGTGCAAAATTTGAGGTCAATCGGACGTGATTTGATAGGTTTCGGCATCGGATGAAGAAGTTGGAGATTTCTAAGTTCATAAAGTTGGGATTTGAATGCGATTCATGGTTTTGATGTTGTTTGATGTGATTTGAGGCCTCGAGCAAGTTCGCATTATGATTTGGAACAAGTTGGTATAATTGAACGGGGTCCCGGGGGCCTCGGGTGGATTCCGGGTGGTTAACGGATCAATATTTGAAGTTGAAGAGAGCTGAAGATTGTTGTCATCTGGTGTGACCGCACCTGCGAGGCTTTGGCCGCAGGTGCGAAATTGGGCTGGAGCCAAGGAGGCCGCAGGTGCGGGAGATTTGGGCGCACCTGCGGAAGCGCAGGTGCGACAAGGTGACCACAGGTGCGGAAATAGGCCTGGACAGATTGTTTTTAAGGGAGAATTTGGACATTTCTCCATCTATTTTCATATGCTATGGGTGATTTGGAGGAGCTTCAAGAAGAGGATTTCGTCAACGATCGCAAGGTAAGTAATTTCTTCACGTTTTGAATTAAATACAAGATTATTACATAGATTTGGTATGGGAAATTGATTGGAAATTTGGAGAATCTTAAAGAAACATAGAAAATGGAAATTGGATTTTTAGCCACGAATTGAGCATGAATATTTGAGTAAATTGTATATTTGAGTTAGTAAGGCTATGGGTAAAATATATCTTTGAGAAATTTTGGATTCCGGGCACGTGGACCCGAGGGCATTTTGGTCATTTCACTAAGCGGGGTTGGGAAAATTATATAATTTGGAATTTTTGGCAAATATTAGGGTATATTTTCATTGGGTTGTCGTTGTTTCGATAGTTTTGGGGCGTTGTGCGTCCGTTTGGAGTCATCGGAAGGGCTTGGAGGCTGGTTATGGAATCTTGGAGCGAGGTAAGTCTCCTTTCTAACTTTGTGAGGGAGAATTGCCCCCCTAGGTGAACTAATTAAGTTTGTGTTACTATCTGCGAGGGCTACGTACGCACGAGATGACGGGAGTCCGTGCGTAGCTACTATTATGCCATGTCTGGGTAGCCTAGGACCCACTAGCATGTCTTACCTGTTGTACCTGTGATCTCGTTTGTAATATTAGACTGCTAATATAATTGGAATTGTAATTGAAAGACTAAAGAAGATTAGAGTTTATTTTCTTAAGCATCTAAAAAGAGAATTGATTTCCTTCGCGGGCAATTGTATTTCCGGTTAAGGTTGTATTATTAAACATTATAAAAACTTGGCAAGTGAATTTCGAAAAAGAATTTAAATATTATTTTGTTGTTTTTAAAAGAGAAATCGGTCATTTACTAGTATTTGTGTTCCCGACGTATTCGGGGCGGATTGTTGATTGTGCATGTCTGCATGTGACCACTTCGCAATTTACATTCCGTGAGCGGAGTGTTATTTTCCCCACTGTCATGGTAGCGGGCCGTACGCCACGGCGAGATTGAAAGAAATATTATGGTTCGGGCCGTTCGATCCTCGGCAGAGCACAGAGATGATTATTATGATGGCTCAGGCCGGTTGTCCTTATCCCGTATGCGCATGCTAAATTGCTAAATATTTTCTTCATGATTTTTGAAGTGATAAGATATTTGGGGGGAAAATAAAGAAGAAATTGTGGATTTATGATATTTGGAGGAAACAAAGAGGAAATTATTTATTTAAGATATTTTGGAAAATAATGAGAAAGTGGTGACTGTTTGTTTATTTCCAGTATTTGTTTGGATTTCAGTGTCTTATGTATATGTTGCTTTACTACCTTTACATGTCTATCGTGTTCATCTTATATTGTTAATTAATTTGCTGGCCCTTAGTGAGTGTCTAATTCGACCTCTCGTCACTACCTCTCTAAGGTTAGGCGAGCGACTTACTGAGTACACGTTGTTTTTGTACTCATGCTACCCTTGATGTGCATTTTATTGCACAGGTACTTTCATAGCAATGTGGAGGATTCGGAGACTTAGGCGAGCTGCATCATCCGGAGGCGATCCGCAGTTGACAGAGTCTCTCTCGTACTGTATTTATTACATTATTTAAATTTCCTCGTCCAATTTGTACTTCAGACATGCTTTGTACTCATTGTATAAATTCTTAGAAATTGCTCATGTACTTGTGACACCGGGTTCCTGGATGTGTTGAGATATATTTGCTAAAGTGTAATATTTAATAATTTTACTTGACAGATTTTATTTAGCTAACATTTAACAAAGTGAAAGGAAATGATTTTTCATAAATGTTAATCAGGAATTTATTTCGACTAATTAATGATTGGTTTGCCTGACAATGGTGTCCGGCGCCATCATGACCGTAGGGATTTTGGGTCGTGATATATGATGTGTGCTTAAATACAGCTACAATATCATACAACTTAAATATAATTTTTATACAATTTTATACAATATGTCTTTTGTATATTTTGTGTTTGATTTATACTACTAAGTATATATTATACAACTTATTTACAACTTCCACATATTATTTCTACCCAGTTAAATACAACTAGAATATCATATAACTTAAATATAATTTTTATATAAATTTTATACAATATGCCTTTGTATATTTTGTATCTGATTTATACATAATAAAAAATAAATTTCATACAACTAATTATATATTACACAACTTATCTACAACTTTTATTCATTATTTCTATCCAGTTAAATACAACTACAATCTATACAACTTAAATACAATTTTTATACAAATTTTATGCAATTTGTCTTTTGTATATATTTTATGTGTGATTTGTATATATTTTGTCTGTGGCGTGTGCATCCTCTCTAAAATTCGAACCAAAACTTACTCTCTTAGTACAATTTTGATACATATCAACAACTTTATGTAAAAAGTAGTATTATAACTTAAATACAAATTTTATACAATGATTCATATATTATACAACTGTTTTTCAACTTTCATATATATATATATATAAACTACAACAAAATCTAATTTACATACAATTATAATACAATTTTACTACAATTTCGTAAGTACATTATATGCCATGTGTTCTTCTTCTTCTTCAAGTTTCAATCTAAAATTCAGTCAAGATCAAGTCTAATTTTCACCAAAACACCCTCAAAATTGATATATAAACTTGAAATAATATTCCAAATTATTTGCAACAACACCCAATCCAAACAAATAATAATTTTTGAAAACCAAAATTCGATTTCAAATCTTTTTAATGGTTGTCAATGGTGGAGAATCAAACACCTTCAAAATTTATTGATTGACAATTTCAATTTGAGCACCAATTGTGTAGCATGAACGGAAATTGGTAAGTTAAAACGATTGATATCCATTGATGAATTCCATAACTCTATAAAACAAGAAATACATTGATGAATTACTACAATATCTTCGTCTTGAATTTAGTAATTCTTTTCAATGTTTGTAATCCGCACTTTTGAGTTGCAATCTTTGTTCTGTAAACTCTAAATTTTATAATAACCAATTAACTGTGAAAGTTCCACTACTAGAAATCATATTCTTTTATTAAGATCCACTACTGGAAAGAAAGCTAGACGATGGGTACAGGGGCGGATTTATAGGCTTAATTATGGGACACGTGAACGTCTCTCCCTGAAATTAGATATTTTATGTACATATTTTCTGAAATTGGTATAATATCAACTGTTGGCACCCATGCTTCAAGAAGATTGAATGGTGAACTCGGATGAATGTTGAGTTATTATCCAAAAGGTATAGGGATCAAATCCCACTAGATACATTTTTATCTCCTTTTTTTAGTAGTGCACCCATATACTAGAAATTCTAGATCTGCCTCTGGATGGGTACACAGGAAAAGCAGAGAGACAGACACAAAGAGAGAGAGTGGGCAAGTATAAAGGGATAAGGAAATAACGGATATTCCTTATTCAATTCCTAATATAAAAGGATACTCAATTAAAACTTATTTGTCTATAATTGGTAAATTGTATATGACCATATAATTAAATTGAAACTTAGTAGGGAGGGTTTAAGCATGTATATGACCATGTAATCAAATAGTGTATAGGAAAGTAAAAAATTGTAGTCATAAATAAAATATGAGAAAAATAATGTTATAGATAAACAATGTAAGTACAATTGTTCTCAGTGATTCCAGGGTTTAAGCAACATTTTTTAGAATGATGCTTACCTCATTGGGATGTGTTAGATCTCTATGAAAGTCGGGCAATACTTTGGATCGATCACGCGAAATATTTGCCTTGATCGTTCCTTCTTGTTCCTTCAATCGAGGTCCATGTGACGTATCTCTCAAGCGAAAGAATTGTGTGGGACTTCGTGCGGCCGCATTTCGAGTTGGTCTTGAAGAAGAGTGTCTCTTGATTACTTCAGCTTTGAGAAATACAATATTTGATGTAAGCACTTATAAGAAAGAAATATGTACCTTTTTATAGGCGTAGGTTTAGGGCAAAGTAGCCTGCAAGAAATCCTTAATGGACTTTTGGGCTTGAAGGCCATAGATTGCACTTATCATGTAAAGATTGGGAGAAGTGTAGCAATAACCATTTTTAAGCCCGTGATTTAATATATATCTATAATTTATAACGTATTTACAGATTAGCCAATTCACCCAAACTTCTGGACTAAGTATCCTGAATTTGGAAATTCAGGACTTAGTGTCCTTAATTTTTGGGCTTAGTCCTGAATTTTTGAACTATTAATTTAAAATTCATGACACAATTTTCGAACTTTAGGAAACGATATTCTGAATTTTGAATTTTGAGGTTTTAGGACGTTCTGTCCTGAAGTTTAAATAAAATTGGCTAATATTTAAATGCATTGAAAACTGTAAATATATTTTAAACAGCATGCTTAAAAGTGACTACATGATACATGTAGAGAGCCAACACATGATCCAAAATAAACCCATTAACATTTTTTTGGTTGATGAGAGACAATTGGCACACAACATAATAAGAGATGATAAATGGTCAAGATTCGAAGGTGTATGGAAATAGGGATGGCACTGATTGTGAGAACTTCATAATTGATAGTCGTCCCTCGTCAATCAAATTCTAATTTCTATGCCTGAAATACTCAGACAGTTGTTTCCCGCATTCCAAAATCTTGTCGAAGCAAGTAAAATATACTACCGTAGTTATACACTGAGTAGATAGGGACAGAACACAAATTTTACTATGGAGAAAACCCTTCCCTATAAGCACACCCGCCCCTCATAGTCATAAATTTTGAAAAAAGTTATTAATGTCTCTAATGGACCCTTTTACGATGAGTTAATACCCTCAAACCCGCCTAAATTATACGATCTTGTTAGTTTCCTACCTAAACGATCGAGTGTCCCTGAAAACCTCCTGAACTATATCCCCCTTCATAATATCCCCCCCCCCTCCCCGTCTCATTCTTACTAGTGCGTATGATACACACTCTAAATAAATTATAAAACTTGCCATGTGGCATGCCACGTGGATAATTAATCTAATTAATCTTAAAACGGACTTAATTAGCCTACAATAATTTAATTATGTTGTAATTTATTTTGAGGGGTTTTTACTCTTTCTATTCAATAAGTCGGTCATTTACTCTTAGTAAAAAAAATGTCGTTTTACTCTCATCAGAGAAGAACTCTTATCGGACCTTCGATTTATCTTCTTTAAAATTAGGGTTTAAGAATATCTTCCTCCGATTGTTGCTAGTTGCTACCATTGATTTGTCTTTTTATTTTGTTGCTGCTATTTCGAATTGGGAGTAAAGGTAGGGTTTTGCTGGTGAATCAGTAAAAAAATTAGGGCTTAGGGTACTGAAGATTCATTAGTTCCTAATATTCTTTGAAGATACTGAAGATTATTGATCACGCCCAACTATAGTCCTAAAAAGGATAAGTGGTCGCCGCAAATATAATCCGGTCTAAGAGTCCGGAGTCGAATCCCACAGAGAACTAAGATTTCGCCATAATTATTCAATATCGCTAAGAAGATAAGCTCGAATAAATTTCTAAGTTATAGAGATTAAGATTCTTATATCTAACTAATTAACTAAGAAACTAAAGCAGTAAATTAACAACTAAAGATACTAAGGGTTGGAGATTAAATTTAGGAGGTCTAGAGTTATGATTTCCCCAAATGTTGGAATTCTTCCCGCTATGTTCCCTACAATTTCGCCTATGTATTCTCTACTGACCGTGAGCATTTTAGTTGTCGTAATTCTCTCTCGAGAACTACAACAATTTACTAGATATATTCTCTCGAACTACGCTAGTTGGCTTTATCTAACTGTTCATTATGACCACGTCAAGGTTTTGTTATTTCTAAACCTACCTTAAACTCGATGTATTAATTTCTCACATACGTTAGGAGTGACGTTGTTCAACAACCACCTAAATATGTATCCTTTCTCAAGCAATGCATAATAAATAGGCACAGTCAATCGATGACCATTCAATCAACTGAAATAAGCACGTAGTTGAACAAATAGACAAATTCAAAGGTTAAATTATATTAAAACATAACAAGAATTCATCGTCCAAGAGGTTCCATCAAAACCCTAGATAAAAAATTAGATAATCATAATCGTATGCATAACTACAATACTAAAATTCATAACCAATAATGGAAATAGGAAGAAAGAAGTGAAAAACTCGTAGAAGAATTCCCCGTCTTGCTCCTATTGTGTTCTTGCCTCCTAAGGTCTAAAGTATGTCAAAAGTCCCAAAAATAATGTTTTTCTACGTATATATACCAAGTACGGTCGGGCCCAAATAATTATACCTTCTCCTACGCGAAGAAAGACACTTTTTTCGGGCAGGACGTGCGCGGTCGCGGATCAACCGCGGATTTTGCCCAATTCACTGCCTGATTTGCGCGGTCAGTGCGCGGTCGCGCACTTGGCGTGCACTTTTCACCCTGTTCTGTTTGGAATTTGGAAAAATATAAAACATGAAAGTTGTATCCCTTTGAATTAAATTTTCAACCATATATTGTGGAGCCCAAATGGAGTTCTGAGCAAAAAGTTATGTGTATTTTACTAGGCAGTGCGCAATATGCCTACTCGATTTTTCGTTAGTTCTTAACTATCATCCGTTGATCCCCGAACACGATCCCGGCTTAACTCCTTGGGATTTTACTCAGACTTCAAAGCTCCAAATCACTTGAATTCATTTGATAACATCTATATAGCTCGTAATTACTCCTACAAGGCATAAAATACATAATTAGTGAAAAACACTAGGGATTAAAGCTCAAACTCAATTAAAGTGCAGTAAATTAGAGTATAATAAGCGACATAGCTTGGAATACATAATTATAGCCTATCATCAACACCCCACACTTAAACCACTGCTCGTCGTCGAGTAATTAAACCACAATTTATATAGACACAACCTTATTAAACAACACTCAAGACTCATCACACCAAGAATATTTAAAATAGACTAAGCACAATAATGTAACATCTTCGCCTCAAGATTTGACTCACAAGTACCACGCATTATTTACAACTCAACCACTTACTCTAACATATAGGTCACTAACATTACCTTTCCTTCATGAATCAAGTGCCCTCACTCAACAAAAGAGAGTAGTTCCACACAATAAAATTTAAGAACACTAGGGACTCAAGATAGAAAGTATTCACTCACTCTCAGAAATAACATTCATATGCCACAAAAGATGCACCATAAGCTTGCTCGTAGTCTACTACTCTACTAATCGAGCTCATTCAGTCTCGGATCAAGCAGGACTTTATTTGGTTATAATGTAGGCTGCGGGACGGGTAGGATACATTTAGCTATAAGAGTGACTACACCTCCCTAAGCACTTTAATACATATACTTTAGCATTCAAACCCCATACTTATGTCAAACCAAACTCCGCCTTCACATCAAAGTTTGTTACCCTATACTTCTTTAAGCACAATTACATCAAGAGTCACCACTTATCAGGATATTTTTTTTCACAGCAATACAACTATTTTTTCCTTTTCCTTCTTTTTTTTTATTTCAAGTGGCTCTTACTTTTTTAAAACAATGCATCTTTCTCCTTATTTCATTAGTTCCACTCAAAATTCAAACCAACTACCCCACACTTTAACTTTTACACATTTCATAACAATTCAAGTGCTTATGAGAGGTTAGAAGGTTCAAACAGATGGTTAATTCAATCAAATGGGTAAGGGTGGTTGCCAAAGAAACAGGATTACAGGCTCAAAGGGGTTAACTATGATACATAACAATTAGGCGAGTAAAATATATATATATGGCTCAATAAAGAAACGCCTATATCACTTCCAAGACTGAACAAAACTATTATTTCGCTTTACAAACACACCGGGCAAGTTCTAGACATCAAATGCAATGCACAGAATAACACACAAACCTCACACACATGGCACATAATTCACTCAGGGTTGGTTTCATCAAGACACTCTAGTCAAAGTAGTTAAGCAAAGTTAAGCGTATACAATTTAAGGTACTTATACAAGAGTCAAAAAATGAGCCTAAGCGTCACAACCAAAGTACTCACTATTCTCAAGGCATAACAAAGTAAAAAGATATTGCTTCAATGCAATTCATTTCACATTGTCTCCTACTCCTAACAAAAATTATACCGGACTCAAACAAAACCCTTGGAAAAGAACCGCGACACAAAGAAAAACCAAGGGGGAATTGCTACACTACCTAACAAAAAAAAATCTTTTTGTCTTTTTCCTTTCGACTTAAATCCCTCAAGAAAATTGTCTAATAGATCTATCGTCAGGAAAAGTCCAATCTTTTTTATTTTTGTAAAAACAAAATTATTCAATTAAACTAACACAAATAAAATAGCATAGAAAGTCACCCAGACAATCTCCTCACCCCACACTTAAAATTATGCATTGTCTCCAATGCACACCCATAAATACAAGAGGGTAAAAGAAATTTCCTGGTAGGCCAAAGGCTGAAGCACTAGAAGCTCATGGGGTACTCAGACTTCTCTCAGACCCGATCCTTCGTGCGGGTACCTCACACTTAGTTCAACCATTTAGTTTGTTGTTGCATCCTTCCACTAGCTCTACTTTCCATACTTCTAGAAAATCAAAAATCCACACTACAAACATAATACAATTAAAAAAATAAAAACTAAAAGAAAGTAGTAAAGCTGGGTTGCCTCCCAACAAGCGCTTGATTTAACGTCGCAGCACGACATGAATCGTTTTCTGTCTCCACTTAGAACTTATAAATTGGACCCCAAGTTTTGATTCTGCTCTATGATCATGCTCTTAGGGTGATACAAATTGTTGCGAGCCAAAAACTAAATGATACTTTATGAACTTTTTGTCTTTCAACCGAAGAGTGTCATTTTGTCTAGACGGCCTTGAACAATTCAGAATATAGGGCTCATGATAACAACACGATACGGGTTCAAGAATTACTAAAGAAAAAATAAGAAAAATCAAGAAATATACGGAAGCTAAAAGAAAATAAAGAAACAAAGTAGTAGACAGAAATTAAAGATATAATGAATTCAAAAAAGAAAGAGTTTCTTGAATTCAAGAAGTTTATTCTTGAAGTTGAATCCTAACAACAACAGTTAGCTAACGAAGAACTAATCACCTTTGGTAGAGACTTAAAAATAAGAGATAGATTGTAAAATCCGATCCTTTAGAATAACAAGAACAATAATAAGCCTAAACTTATCACCTTTCTTGAATGCCTAGAAGTGATCTAATTCGAAAAGGGTTTAATCTTACCACCTTAAGTTGAGTCTTGAAGGTTGAAAAATAAAATTCAAGAGTAGCCACACAAAAGAGTGCAAGAAAAATCTCACAATTTTTATTGATATTGTCTATAATAATCTAATTCTAAAAATAAAGAATACACTCCTTTATATAGAAAGGGGTCACGAAATTCTACCAAAAAAAATAAGTAAATAAAGTCCTAAACTACTTTGGACAACAAGTCCAACTACCTTAGAAAAGAAAAATATTAGGAAGCAAAAACCAAGTCATTCTTGGAAAGTAATTCCAAAAATCTTAGTAAAAGGAAAACATAATCTTAACTAACTAGGAAAGCAATAAATATAATTCCATAATATATTGAAATAAGTCTCAAACCAATCTTGGATAGAATCTTGAAAATCTTGAAAGAAATTTACAAGCAACTTGGCACCAACTTGCACTCAATATCTAGCACGACTATTGTACCATTCTTGGACATCAACTAAGTCCTTTTTATGCTATAAAACGTGGCTTTATGTAGGTAGGACTTCTTGGCTGCAAGTTTGGAAAAATTGTAGGTGCTAAATTGGTCCAACAGTGGCCTAATTTGGACCTTTTTCAGAGAATGTTTCTTGGGATCTAATTCACATCTTCTTGGACATGAATTTGGACCATAAGTAAATTGATGAAAACTCGAAAATGAGATATTACATCCCACATTTTCGTACGTTAAAGTTTTGTCGTTAGTTAATCAACATAAGTTTGGGAATGAGATTATTTTGAGATTATAAGCATTATGCTATTTTAAACACATGATGAGTTTCGTGAAGGAGAAAGGGTAAGCAAATCAAAGGAAATGAATTTCGTCGAAGTTTGATATTTTGGGATAAAATACGGCTCGAGCTAAAATACCTGATATTTATGGACTAGTATCATACAAGGTACCGCATGGCCATGATAGTAAGGTGTATAAGGTGTGTTAAAAGTGAGTAGTATTATAAGTAATATGAAATAATTCTTAATTGTATGGATAATTAGTTAATTATTGAATTAGTGAGGGATTAATAAGTTGATTAAGGAGAAGGGGTAAAGTTGAAAGTGTAATAACGTGGCAGCAAAAGAATCAAAGAATTATGACTCAAAAGTAACTAAGTTATGTGGTAATTCTTAAAGAAAGTAATCATTTCCATTTAATAATGGATACACACATAAAACGTGATTCATGAACATTATTAAAAGACATAAGTCACAATTCCATTAGGATATGCATTCAAACATAAATGTTTGTATGTTACAAAATCTAAGTTTCAAACGCAAGTCATATTCAAATGCTAAGTATGGATCTTCAACTTTCCATACAAGATTTCACAGCATCTCCAAGGAATCAAACGAGAATTCTTAGTAATTTAAGCAACGGATTTTTTCCTACTTTGATTTTGTTGTCATGTGTTTTATCGAAGTTAACGTGTTTTAGAGGGATTGTCAAGAGAAACGACTCAGGTATATTAAGGTTATCCCTTCTTTCTTTTTGGCATGATCCAAAGTATAGAGAAGAAATGAGCAAACGCACAGTTTTCATAAACGACTATATTCATAAAAATACTAGAGAGGCTTATGTTCTTGATTTCCCATGTGTCATATTATTTTATTATCTGTTCATGGGTCTCAAAAATACGTAAGTTGGTAAAGTTTATTTCATGATATTAATCAGAGGCATAATGGTCTTATGACGTACCGAGAGATTTTATTAACGTATTTCATATGTATTTCATGCATTTATACATGCACATTGACCCATGACCAGATGACGTTATATATATATATATATATATGGGATATGGGAAAGGTTATGGCGTTATATACGGACCACCATCTGATCAGCTGGTATACATTGATGATTTTGCCCGCAGTGGCCGAGATGATATGATAGGATGCCCTCAGAGGCCTGATGATGATATGAAACATGTACTTATGCACGACATGACATTCATAAGCATATGCATGACTCTATAATTATTTCATGAATTACAGAGTTTTTCGGACTCACAGGTTGAGTCATTTACTCTATATTTCTTCCATGTCTGTTATGTACTTATTTATGTGCCTTACATACTCGGTACACTATTCGTACTAACGTCCCTGTTACCTGGGGATGCTGCGTTTCATGCCTGCAGGTCCCGATAGACAGGTCGAGATTCCTCCAAGTAGGTAATCAGCTCAGCGAAAGATGTTGGTGCACTCTATTTGCTCCGGAATTGCTTGTTTAGTCAGTATGATTTAAACGTGTATTGTTTGGTATGGCGGGGCTCTGTCCTGGCCTTTATGACAATTATGTATTCTTAGAGGCTTGTAAACATATGTCATTTATATGAAAGATTGTATGGCCTTGTCGGCCTATGTTTAGTGTACGGGTGATCGTTTTGGTCGTATAGGCCAATATGTCAGATGTATAAGTTTATTCCCTCATGCTTTACTCCGGTTCATTTACCTATGATGGAATGATACGAAAGATATGTTATGTTGGTACTGGTTGAGTAAGGTACCGGGTGCACGTCGCGGCCCATCGGTTTGGGTTGTGATAAAAGTGGTATCAGAGCAGTTCTGTCCAACGGAGTATACAAGCCATGTCTAGTAGAGTGTTGTTTATGGGTGTGTCATGCACCACACTTATAAGCAGGAAGTTACATGGCATTTAGGACTGTCACTCTTTCTTCTTACTCTAGATCGTGTAAGAACTCAATTTCCTAAACTTTATCTTATTCATAATACAATGATGCCTACATCCAGAAAGATGATTGATAAGAGATATAGTTGTGGAAGAGTTGAGTCAGAGGAACTCAATTTTTGCATCATGCTTATGATGGATAAATATGAGGTATTCAGCAGATCATGTGTATACTAAGATGTGTAAGCCTCTTGATAAGGAACCTTAAGGCAAGAATATTATTCATCTTTATGGTGAAAGACAGTGAGAGATTCAGAAGATAAATATAAGTTTTAAGAAGTAAAAGAAGCAAGATGAAGAAGGGTACGAGGTACCCAGTTAATATATATTATCATTATTTACCATTCAGGGAGGGAGATATAAGCATTTTGAGTTACCTTCAATAGTGACAGATGTATGTACAATCGGCCACACTGATCTCAGTTATGCCCTATGGGAGCTAACATACATAGTTTAAGAGAAGGACGAGTTATTAGGATCCGGCTGGGAATAGAGTAACCCAAAATAGTGGATGGATTGGTAGAGCTGGTTGACATTTCTGAAGGATAGTGCAAACGTGGTAATGGATCTCCTTGTGAGACACCTCGATGGTGCACCTTAAAATAGTACAGCTAGATATGAGTACTAAAAAGATAAGCACTGGAAGCCTCCCATCCCTGGTAGAAAGAGAATGTTAGGCAATTCGAGGAGCCCATGAATGGTGCAAGAGGGGCTAAAATAAAAAGAATGTTTTGTTTGAGTTTTTAGAATAAAGTGATAGACAGAAATGTTAGCAGAAAAATAAGAAGAGAGTTAATGGAGCAGTATGAGTAAAATGTGGTACATGGATGTCGACGGGAGATCAAAAAAATGATAGTATTACAGAGTTTATAGTCAAATGAAGGGAAAAATGAGAGGTGACAGACCAAAGACAACAAAATAGTATAGGCCATAAAGTCATGTCCTCACTTCGAAAAATAAGTTCGTGACTCCAACGCAACTACCGGAAGGAAAAGTTAGACCCTAGAATAATAGAAATCAGTATGGGCTGGTGAACAAGATAAACTAAACATGAATTAGGGACTGAGTGACTTGATAATAGTTAGCATCATGAGGATTCATGAGAAACTCAGAGAATGGTCATTCAGGAAGACGTTTCCCTAAAGTAAGCAATATGAGAAAAGTTAAGCTTAATGGATTGTATGTGCCAGTTGCACTAAGTGTCACCATTGCAAGTAAGGGAATTTGTTACCTTGGTACAGAAGGTATCCGCAAGGTGAGTAAGGGTCATTGATGTTGTGAAACGATGCCAAAGATAAAGAGGTAAAACATCTATAGGTAGATCCTCGTGGCTTCAACTCTTAGTACTCCCCTAAAGGGGGAAATATGGAGTGATGTGGCATTAAGTCAGAATTAAGTGGTTCTAGTGACTATGGAATGGTAAAGGAAGAATGCGATAAAAATGAAAAAGGAATGAGATGGCACTTATCCAAATTCTACAGATATGCTACGATTCCAAAATATTGTGCAGGCACGACGTAAAGGAGAGGGAGTAAGGATTCTTGCCCGAGCTGTTATTAATAAATAAGGAGTCAGTGCGAGACGTAAGTTAAGGCAAAGGAAATAACCCAAGAAAGATTACGCGGAATATTGATATGAGAATGGGCCAACGAGTAGTTAGTAATTGATCAGGAAGAGCCTAGTTATAGCTAAACAGGAGGTTACAGACGAGTTAGCAGATCGTGTAAGACAAACAAAGTAAAACCCAATATAGTGAATTTAGCCTCATAATTATGACATCATGATCATTGAGAAATATTTAGATAGGAGTTGGGGTAATTAAAGGTACCATATGAGTGTTACGGAGATAAAAGAGAGTGCCACTGGGAAATCAGTCAAAATATTGTTCAGAAGCAATTCTACAAGCACAAGGGGGTGGAAGTAAGTAACTACGGATAATTATAGGCAAGGAAGGACATCAAAAGGCCCGTCGAGTATACAATATAATAAGCTCACAGCTTTACAAGAGTCTGAGGATCCTCCCTAAATACTACAATGAAAGACTAGTTGAGGAAGTAAGGAAGAAGGCTGATTCAACCTAAGCTCAGTAACCTAAGGAGGAAATGGTTGTATAACAACAGTCTCACCACAAAATTGTATGCACTCCAAAAGAAGTGGCACCTAGCATGGCTAATGAGCTAAAACCAAAAGTAATATTTGAGACCATATGAGTTGCACAAAAATTTTGGCACGCGTGAGAACTCAGATAAGCTAAGTATGCACGCAACAAGGAGCAAAAAGACCCGGAAAAGCAATTGCTTACATTTTGTAATGACCCAGCCGGTCGTTCCGAGAGTTTAGCCCCGTTTCTCCCGTTTCTGCTTCATTTTATGTGGTTCAGCTTCATTTATGTGTGTTGGGTCGGTTGGTTCGTGTTCAAAGTGGTCATGGTGAGAATTGACGCATTTAGTCTCTCAAGGTAGCCTAATAGTTGAGAAAGTCAACTGAGAGTTGAATTATTGGTGAACAACCTCGGAATGCGTATTTTATGGCTCAGATGGTTTTGTTAGGTGATTTGGGACTTAAGAGTGTGTTCGGAATGGAGTTTTGATGCCCGGTGTAGAATTAGGCTTGAATTCGCGAAAGTTAGTTTTTGGCGATTTCTGGTCGGCAGTAGAAAATAGGCTATCGGGGTCGGAATGGGATTCCGAAAGTTGGAACAGGTCTGTAATATCATTTTGGATATGTGTGCAAAATTTCAGGTCAATCGGAGGTGTTTTGGTCGGTTTCGGCGTCATTGGCGAAATTTAGAAGTTTCAAAGTTCATAAGTTTGAATTTGATGTAATTTGGGTGTTTTCATGTTGTTTTTGGTGTTTCGAAGGCTCGACTAAGTTTGAATAATGCTATGGGGTGTGTTGGTATGTTTGGTTGGGGTCCCGAGGGGCTCGGGATTGATTTCGGATGATTGGCGGAGTTTTGAACTTGGGAAATTTCAGCAAATGGCTGATGGTGTAAGTTTCTGGTGTTGGCCGCACCTGCGGATGGGTAACCGCAGATGCAACATCGCAGGTGCAAAAGGCCATGAGCATGTGTGAAAGGAGGCTAGGCAAGGGAAATTCGCAGGTGCGAAGAGTTGGCCGCAAGTGCGTAGAAGTGGCCGTAGGTGTGAAAATTGGTTTGTTAGTGGGATTGCACAGGTGCGCACCTGGGACCGCAGGTGCGATTAAGGGTCCGCAGGTGCGGAATTGCTGGGCAGAACAATATAGAAGAGGTCTCTGAGAAATTTTATTCATTTCACCATTGTTGCATGAGGTTGGAGCTCATTTGAAGGCAATTTGAAGAAGGAATTCGTGGGTCTTCAGTGGAGGTAAGTTCCCGGATTATTAAAGTCGTTTCTATGTTATTTTGTTCGGATTAGGCTTGTAATTTGAAGGATTAAAGTAAGAAAAAGTTTGGAAAAAATGGGAGGAAAGATTTGGGAATTTCTTTTGGAAATTTTAGTGGGCAATTGTGGTCCGATTTTGATGTTCTTGGTATGTACGGACTCGTAGGAGGATAAGGGTTCTTTTGATGTAAACTTTATCGGATTCCGAGGCGTGGGACCGGGGCTCGGGTTTGGCCAAATTTCGAGATTTTTGTATAAATTGATAGTTTTCGATTGGGTTGAGTTCCTTTAGTATATATTAATGATTTAAAACTGGTTTTGGCTAGATTCAGAACAATCGGGAGCCAACTTGAGGGGCAAGAGCATAGCGGACTAGTATTGTGGCCCGGTAGAGGTAAGTAATGGTTATAAATCTTGTCCTGAGGGTATGAAACCCCGGACTTCATATTTCTCACTGATTTTAGAAGGGCGCACATGTCGGATGACGAGTATGCGGCGCGCACTGATTTTTGGATTGGACTTGGTCCTCTCCGCGGCAACTATTGAGTTGCGTATTTTACTCTAAACTATATGTTAAATTGTGTTCTAAAGATTATTGAAATATTTGGTCTATAAGCCATGTTTGAGGCCTCGTGCCGACTTGTTTAGACCCCTTGGGGGATTTTTACTGCTGTTTTCCTCACTGTTTATTGATGATTNTCGAGTGACGAATGATGGGGAGGCATGAGTGACTGTGAGGTATGCCCGAGGGGCTGATTATGAGTGATGGTGCGGTATGCCCGAGGGGCTGATTATGAGTGACTGTGAGGCATGCCCGAGGGGCTGATTATGATATATGTTTTTGCCCGAGGGGCCTTTTATTATTTTATCACTAAACTTCTTGAAAGTTATGTTGAAACTATTGGCAAGTATATTTCCAAATGATTTTCACTGAAATTGGCTTTTAAGCGTGATGATTTAACGTATACATTGTTGGAAAGAAAGGTTGTGCTTATTATGAATTGATGAATTGATTTTATGTGTTTCTTGTTGCTCAGACCTGATTTATTTTCATTACTACTGAGTTGGTGTACTCACATTACTCCCTGCACCTTGTGTGCAGATCCAGGTGTTAGGGCAGGGTGAGTTGTCTATCAAATCCAGAGATTCTCGGAGGTTTGCGAGGTAGCTGCATGCGTCCGCAGTCCTGCTCTCTCTCCTGCTTACTATTATAGAATTTATTTTATTTCGAGTTGTATATTTTATGTAGATGCTCATGACCAGTGACTCTGGGTTTTCGGGGGTTGTATTTAATATTCAGTATAGCTTTAACTGTTTTATAAATGTTTAAAGGAAACCTTTATGAGTAATAAATTTAGTAAAGATGTAAATGGAAGCTTATTATGATTTGAGTGTAGTTTGGGCTGGCCTAGTTCCACGATAGGCGCCATCACGACTGGCTTTGATTTGGGGTCGTGACACATTTGAAGAAAGTTGAAATGGAACGAAAGGAATTATTCGATTAATGATCAGCCGTAAAAGACTCCGGTATGAGTTAAAAGAAGGAATTGGGTTCAGGTCATAGACAAATGATTGAATCATTAAAAAATTGTATCATGGTTTTCCATAGCGTCCATGAAAGGCTAAAGTAATAACTAAATTCCATGAGCCGCAGATCAGAAGATAGCTTAAGCCTACATAAAGGCTGATCAGAAGGAAGAGGAAACTAAAGAGTTACATCAACCAAGTGAATCATGAGTCTGATTATTGGCCCTAGACAATTATAGAAATCGTATTAAGAATATTGCATAATCACTCTTAATATTAGAGGTACAAGAGAGTACACCAACCATATTCAATAATGACCCCACGATAAAGCCAGTTAGAAGGGTACCAACCTCATAATAAGTCAGTGTGAAGCTCTCACCAGATTGTGTAAGGAGGTGCGAGTATTATAATAGAGCTTCAAGTTGTGGATGTGAATCATACCTATGTGGAAGGTAGGTCATGAAAGATATAGATGATGTAAGATTTTTAAGTCAAGTAAGGTAAAGGTGAACAACGTACGAGATACTCAAATGCAGAAAATTGTGAATTATCCATACTTCGGACCAAAGGGTAGAAGTACTGGGATTCAGTATCCAAGAAAAATAGTGGCGTCGTTAGTGGAATATTCTCCAACCTATGGGTTCTAGGTATCGAGATCTAAATTAAAAGAGTAAAGAAGAGTTCGAGACAATGTGATGTCTCGCTCGATGTTCCAGAAATAACGTAAGGAAATCTGTGGTGCAAGCAAGTTGAAAGGAGGTTGCGAGTAGTATAAATGGATATGTGTAAGTGGGAAACTAAAGTATGGTAAAGCGACAAGGTTTTAGGAAGTCAGGAATAAGGATAAGAAAGGGCGAGTGAGAAAGTGACGAGAATGGATAGGTCCTCACGATTAAACCCATGAAAACAAGAAGAGATGATGGTTTCTTTAAGTTATACAAAGCTCAGTATAAGCCTGAATGAACTCAAAAGATTCTAAGACTAATGTCATTTAGAAGAAATGGACTGCTGCCCCGGTGGTTAGATGAGGATGTAATTGTGATGGATAAAGAATAATGTTTGGGCATTCGATTGAGTAATGACTTGAAGAGGATTTCACGAATTGTACGAGATTAAAATACTCACGGTTATGAAAGTATAGTATCGCCCCTAGGTGGATCAATCTAATTATTCCAAATGTCTCCAATGAGACGTGAGCCCAAGAGGCAGTGTTACATAAGAGATCAAGTTAGCAGTGGCAGATGATAAATCAATATTAAGGTGAATCAACAATGGATGGACACAAGTCACAAAGTATGAGGTGAGATTAGGTCGTCATTCTTAAGATGAACAAGTAATGTGGAAGCATTAAAAGGACTTAGATTTATACATATGGGATAAGTAACAAAAGTAACGAAAGTAACCTAGAGTTCGGCAATAGACCTCAGTAAAGATAAATCAAAGTAAGAGTTATGGTATAGTATGACCTACCTAGATGCAGTAAAGTCATATGAATGGATAAGCGGATCTATGAAATAAGATATAGCAATATCCGTAAGTTCAAAAAAAAAAGTATAAGCAAAGAACTTCAAGTATACTTATAGATGCCCAGAGTGACATCTTGTCAAGCTCTGTATATGTTTACAAAGTGAGGCCTGGAGATTGGCTAAAAGCTGGAGGGAAAAGAAGAGAAGAGTCGCATAGGCGCACTTACAAAGTCAGAGTCATACAGGCTGCATGACAGAAGGTAGAAACAGTTACGAGATTGGAAAGGTTTCGACCACAAGTCGTGGTATGAGAAAGAGGACTAAAGGGGGGAATACCCTAGACTTTGGATTTATCAAAGAACAGTTGCCTACATGGCTAGAAGAAAATTAAAGTATTTGCAAGAGCTATGGATTATGAGAATGATAAGTGCATCAGTCAATATTCGAGGACGAATATTCCAAAGGAGGGAATGATGTTACACCCTATGTTTTCGTACGTAAAAATACACCATAAGTATATTGATGAAAGCTCGAAAATGAGATATTAATCCCGCATTTTCGTACGTTAAAGTTTTGTCATAAGTTAATCAACATAAGTTCGGGAATGAGATTATAAGCATTAACTATTTTAAACACATGATGAGTAAGTTCGTGAAGGAGAAAGGGTAAGCAAATCGAAGGAAATGAATTTCGTTGAAGTTTGACATTTGGGATAGAATACGGCCCGAGCTAAAATACCTGATATTTATGGACTAGTACCATACAAGGTACCACATGACCATGATAGTAAGGTGTATAAGGTATGTTAAAAATGAGTAGTATTATAAGTAATTTGAGATAATTCTTAGTTATGTGGGTAATTGGTTAATTATTGAATTAGTGAGAGATTAATAAGTTGATTAAGGAGAAGGGGTAAAAATTTGGATAAGTTGAAAATATAGTAACGTGGCAGCAAAAGAATCAAAGAATTATGACTCAAAAGTAACTAAGTTATGCGGAAATTCTCAAGGAAAGTGAGTCATTTCCATTTAATAATGGATACACACATAAAATGTGAGTCATGTCCATTATTAAAAGACATAAGTTACAATTCCATTAGGATATGCATTCAAACAATAATGTTTGGATGTTACAAAATCTAAGTTTCAAACGCAAGTCATATAGCAAATTCTAAGTACAAATCTTCAACTGTTCATACAAGATTTCACAGCATCTCCAAGGAATCAAACGAGAATTCTTAGTAATTCAAGCAACAGATTTTTTCCTACTATGATCTTGTCGTTACGTGTTTTGTCGAAGTTAACTTGTTTTAGAGGGATTTTCAAGAGAATCGACGCAGGTATGTTAAGGCTATCCTTTTTTTCTTTTTAACATCATCCAAATTATACAGAAGAAACGAGCAAACACACAGTTTTCATAAACGACTATATTCATAGAAATACTAGAGAGGCTTATGTTCTTGATTTCCCATGTGTCATATTATTTTATCATCTATTCATGGGTCTCAAACATACGTAAGTTGGTTGTAACGACCCGACCGGTCGTTTCACGTTATCGGACCCCGTTCCCCTAACTGAACTTCTCATAGCAGCTTATTATGATTTATAACTTGTGGGGGCGGTTGGTCCGGGATTTAGAAGTGTTTAGAGCAATATTGGAACACTTGGTTCTTTAAGGTTGGCCTTTAAGGCCAAGTTTGACTTCGGTCAATATTTTGGGTAAACGACCTCGGACTTCATTGGTTCTGATAGCTTCGTATGATGATTTCGGACCTGCGCTTATGTTCGAAATGGGTTTCTGATGACCCGGGAGCGTTTCGGCACCCAATATTGAAATAAGAAGTTCCTTAAGTTCCTATTGTGGTTTGGGACGTGTTTTTGTGTTATCGAGGTCAGAACAGAATTTCGAGACTGGGAATAGTTCCGTTATGTCATTTATGACTTGCTTGTAAAATTTGGTGTCATTCCGAGTAGTATAGGTCGGTTCGGCGCGTTGTTAGCGAGGTCAAGAAAACTTAAAGTTCCTAAGTTTGGTTCTAGGGGTTTTGGGGTGTGATTTTGAGTTTTAACGTTGTTTTGGGTGTTCCAAAGGCTCGAGCGAGTCCGTATTATGATTTGGGACTTGTTGGTATAGTTGGACAGGGGCTCGGGTGGGCCCAGGTGCCTCCCGGACACCACACGAGGTCAAAAACCAGTTGAAATAGCTGCTGGTGCACCTGCTCTGGTGTTGACCGCAGGTGCGGTTGCCCAGTCGCAGGTGCAGGACCGCTCCTGCGGTCCTAGCCTCGCAGGTGCGGCCCCCAGCGGGCAGGCCATTTCTCGCAGGTGCGGACAAATTTCCGCAGGTGCGGTCTCCACTCCGCAGGTGCGGGCCCTGGCCCCCTCGTTCATTTTCACAGGTGCGAGCCTTTGCTCGCATGTGCGAGACCGCAGGTGCGTTCCTCGAGCCGCAGGTGCGAAAACACTGTCAGACAGTGTGTTTCTTAAATACGAGATTCCTCATTCTTTTCTTCACTCTTTCATCCATTAAACACTTTGAGAGCTTGGGAAGAAGGCTCCACGACCCAACCCCTAGAAGGTAAGTAAATTTCATCTCAAGACTCATTAACGCATGAATTCCTAGTTGAGTTTAATCACCTAATTAGTGAAAAATTAAGAATTGGGTAGTAACCTAGGGCTTTCGATAATTTGAGAATTTACCCATGAATTATCTATGAAATCAAGTAAAAATCATATATTAATGATCCTTAGGCTATGGGTGAGTGTTTCCTTCGAGAATTTTTGTAATCCGAGCATGCGGGCCCGGGGTTAGATTTTAGAATTTCTTCAAGAATGATGAATTTACTAAAGGAGTAGGAGAATTACCATACTTTGAGCATAAATTAATGTATTTGTATAACATTTGGCTAGTTTCGAGTCCTCGGGTGTAGAGTTCGGAGTTTCGGGCGTGTTCTTAGTCCGGGGAGTAGATTTTGCACGAGGTGAGTCTCCTTTCTAACCTCGTAAGGGGGAACTGTCCCCCTAGGTGATTTAAATGCTATATGTGATAACTGTGGGGGCTACGTACGTACAAAGTGACGAGAGCCTATACGTAGCGGCTATTATTGTTATCTCCGGGTAGTTAGGCTTACATCATGTTTTATGTTTTCCTTGAAATGAATTATATGCTTAGTGAATTATTGTTACATGCCGCTTGTTTTCCTGAGATCGTGTAATTTAAGTACTTTTAAGGAATTTTTCACGAAAAGTAATTGATAAATAATAAATGTGTGGATTGTGTGTGCATGTGATCGCTTCGTAATTTACATTCCGCGAGCGGAGTGTTATTTTTCCCACTCTCATGTTAGCAGGCCGTACGCCACAGCGAGATTGAAAGATATATATATATTATGGTTCGGGTCGTTCGACCCTCGACAATGCACAGATATGATCATTATGATGGCTCAGACCGGTTGTCCTTATCCTGTATGCGCATGTTAAATTGTTAAGAATTCTGTTATGGATTTTGAGTGTTCAGATAAATTTTTAAAGGAAAGAAAAGAATAATGAGGTAGAAATTGTATATTTACTTCCAGTATTTATTTGAATTATTGTTCTTTTAATGTTTACTGCTTTTATCATCCTTGTATGTCCGTTACTGATAATATATCTTGCTAATCATTTTGTTGGGCCTTGGTGAGTGTCAAGTCGACCTCTCGTCACTACCTCTTCGAGGTTAGGCGGGATACTCACTGGGTACATATTTATTTATGTACTCATGATGGACTTCTGTACCTAATTGTACAGGTTCTGAGGCTGGTGCATCTGGTTATCAGACCGGAGCTCGATTCTGATCTTAGTTGGACCCGACTTCATGGTGAGCTGCTTCTCCTGACGATCCTCGGCAGCACCATGGAGTTTTCTTTTGCTTATTTCCCGTCTATTTCTTTCAAACAATGGGATTGTATATTATGTTTTGCATATTCTGTTAGTATGCCCGTAGGACTTGTGACACTAGTTCCTGCCACACACGTAGTTGTTATTTTGGTTTACGGGTCTATATATATATATATATATATTGGCTCATTTCTCTTTTTGACTGCTTTTGGTAAAAATGGCTTGCTATCTTTTTCAATTAATGTTTGAACTTTAAAAAATTGGCACGTATTGGGATGTTTAACCAAGCATGGGAGAAATCCTTAGTAATTTAAGTGTGGGCTTGTCTAACCCCGGTGTTGGGCGCCATCATGACCTGAGTTAGTATTTTGGGTCGTGACATTGGTAAAGTTTATTTCATGATATTAATCAGAGGCATAATGGTCTTATGACGTACCGAGAGATTTTATTAACGTATTTCATATGAATTTTATGCATATATGTGCATATTGACCCATAACCAGATGACATTATATACACGTATATATATATATATATGTATATATATGTATATGGGATATGAGAAAGGTTATGGCGTTATATACACACCATCACCTGATCAGCTGGTATAGATGGGATGCCCTCAGAGGCCTGATGATGATATGAAACATGTAACCTATGCACGACATGACATTCATACACATATGCATGACACTATAATTATTTCATGAATTACAGAGTTATCCAGACTCACAGGTTGAGTCAGTTACTCTATATTTCTTCCATGTCTGTTATGTACTTATTATGTGCCTTACATACTCGGTACATTATTCGTACTGACGTCCCTGTTGTCTGGGGACGCTGCGTTTCATGCCCGCAGGTCCCGATAGACAGGTCGAGAGTCCTCCAAGTAGGTGATCAGCTCAGCGGAAGATGTTGGTGCACTCCATTTGCTCTGGAATTGCTTGTTTGGTCAGTATGATTTAGACGTGTATTGTTTGGTATTGCGGGGCTTTGTCCCCACCTTTATGACAATTATTATGTATTCTTAGAGGCATACACAGATGTCATGTATATGAAAGATTGTATGGCCTTGTCGGCCTATGTTTAGTGTACGAGTGATCATTTTGGTCTTATAGGCTAGTATGTTAGATGTATAAGTTTATTCCCTCATGTTTTACTCTTGTTCATTTACCTATGATGGATTAATACGAAAGATACGTTATGTTGGTACTGGTTGAGTAAGGTACCGGGTACCCGCCGCAGTCCATCGGTTTGGGTCGTGACACTCAACACCAATCACACTAGAGTCAACTAAATTTGTATCTTCAACGTCCCTGGTTGGCTCTAGTATTACTTCTTCAACGTCAGGATCCTCAAATTCTAGTTGGTTAGATTGTTGGTGTTCTACTCTGACCTCCTCCATTAGAACCTCAATTTCAGCATCTAATGCATGCTCATCTTGGCTACTATCCACAATATTGGCTTGTTGAGCATTAAATGTTTCAACTAGTTGACTTACTTGTGCCTCCAGGTTGTGAATAGCAGCATCTTGCCTTTGTATGTGCAGTTGTTTCTCATTATTTTTTTCCACAAGGCACTTTAGCATATCATTTATCTCATTCAGGTCATCATCCATGGGTTCCTTGTTCCTATTAACTTCACAAGAAAACGACGAACCATCAAAGTAAGGGGTTGGGGGAGGATATGACATATAAGAACAACCATGACAATGACCATCTTGACCACCACACATATCACACACATTCCACACATAAGATTGAGTTGGTGCACACAACTCGCTCTCGGAAATATTTTGATAATTTTGCAATGGGTGATTTTCTTCACAATATGCATAAGGAGGATTAAAAATAGAATTACCAACATCAAAACTCTCATAATTCCAAGATGCCATGTTTTTTAAATCAACAAGTAACACAAAATTAAAAAAAATTAAATACAAAAAATAAAAATAAAAAAGTTCAAACTCGCAACCTAAAAATATGTACACCTATAGCTAAATCGTTAGTTCCCCGGCAATGGCGCCAAAATTTGATCACGCCCAACTATGGTCCTAAAAAGGATAAGCGGTCGCTGCAGATATAAGTCGGCCTAAGAGTTCGGAGTCGAATCCCACAGAGAACTAAGGTTTCACCATAATTGTTCAATATCGCTAAGAAGACAAGCTCGAATAAATTTTTAAGTTATAAAAATTAAGATTCTTATATTTAACTAATTAACTAAGTAACTAAAGCAGTAATTTAACAACCAAGACACTACGGGTTGGAGATTAAATTTAGGAAGTCTAGAGTTATGATTTCCCCAAACATTGAAATTCTTCCCGCTATGTTCCCTAAAATTCGCTTATGTATTCTCTACTGATCGTGAGCACTTTAGTTGACGTAATTCTCTCTCGAGCAACTACAACAATTTAATAGACATATTCTCTCGAGCTACTCTAGTTGGCTTTATCTAACCGTTCATTATGACCACGTCAAGGCTTTATTATTTCTAAACCTATCTTTAAACTCGCTGTATTGATTTCTCACATACGTTAGGAGTGACGTTGTTCAACAACCACCTAAATATGTATCCTTTATCAAGAAATACATAATAAATAGGCAGATTCAATCGATGTCCATTCAATCAACTGAAATAAGCACGTAGTTGAACAAATAGACAAATCCAAATATTAAATTATATTAAAACATAACAAGAATTCATCCTCCAAGAGGTTCCATCAAAATCCTAGATAACAAATTAGCTAATCATAATAGTATGCATAACTACAATACTCTAGAATTCATAACCAATAATGAAAATAGGAAGAAGAAAGTGAAAAACTCGTAGAAGAATTTCCCGCCTTGCTCCTATTGTGTTCTTGCCTCCTTAGGTCTAAAGTGTGTCAAAAGTTCCAAAAATAATATTTTTCTATGTATATATACCAAGTAGGGTTGTACCCAAATAATTATACCTTCTCCTACACGAAAAAGAACACTTTTTGCGGACAGAACATGCGCGGCCGCGGATCAACCGCGGATTTGCTTAGTTCACTACCTGATTTGCGCGATCAGTACGTGGATGCGCACTTGCCGTGCACTTTTCACCCTGTTCTGTTTGGAATTTGGAAAAACACAAAACATGAAAGTTGTATACCTTTGAATTAGTTTTCCAACCATGAAAGTTGCACTAGACAGTGCGTAATATGCCTACTCGATTCTTCGTTCGTTCTTAACTATCATCCGTTGATCTCCGAACATGATCCCGGCTTAATTTCTTGGGATTTTACTCATATTTAAAAGCTCCAAATCACTTGAATTCATTCCATAATATTTACATAGCTCGGAATCACTCCTACAAGGCATAAAACACACAATTAGTGCAGAACACTAGCGATTAAAGCTCAAACTCAATTAAAGTGCAGTAAATTAGAGTGTAATAAGCGACTAAAATACGTAATTATAGCCTATTATCAATTATTAAATAAGATTGCTTCAATACAAGTTTTATTCTTTATTCCCTATTAATTTTGTTTCGAAATTATGATATGTAGGTGCTGCGATTTAGTTCGTAGTAGAAAATTTTGTGTCTTTTTTTTAGGTGTTACATCTTTCTGCTTGTCGATGTTTGTTTGTCGAATATATAGTTGCATGCATGTTGTTGTTAGTTTTAGATTTCAGGTCTTTTTATGTTAGATTAATAAGGTGTTCTGTGTTTTTTTGCCTTATTCTTTGCTGTTTTTTATTGTTATTTTAGGGTAATGGCAGACAAATATCTGAATTTGAAATTTCATATTGGTATGCTTATGAGTGAGGTAGGACCAGTTTATGTTGGGGGTAACATTGAATATGTCTTTAATGTGGATACGGACAAACTGCCTATTCCAGAAATTGTTGATTATGCCAAGGATTTTGGGTTTACCAATGTAGAAAAAATGTATATTGTATCTTCTAAGGGTGGCAGTTTAGTAGAATTGAAAAATGATAGAGATTTGTTGGTACTTACTGAGTTGTTAAGTAATAAGGATACAATAGACATTTATGTATTCCATAAGGGAGATAATGTGGTCTAGAATAGCCATGTGACTAGTGGGATCGTTGAAGAATCTTCCAGTAGGGTTGTTGAAGGTTTCAATGCACCTTTAGGTTCCCAAATTGAAATTATTGATTGTAGTGGTCAAATAGAACCCCATGAACAATCAGATGTTGTAGAAAAACTTCCTAGAAACTCCTTAGTAGATGAAGATGATTCTGACATAGAAGATGAAGACTTAGAGGAAGATGACATAGGTAATGTTGCAGATAGTGATAAATCTAGCAGTTCTGATGATGTTAGGCTGATTATGGTAGTGATGTGCATGAAGAGTTGAACATAGTTAAAACAGATTTGAAGGCTTATAAGAAGAAAAAAAGAACACTAAAAAAGAAAGTTGTTGCCGAGTGTTTTCTTGGACCAGTTGGGATAGATCCAGGTTTTGACGACATATATAAAGGGAAGAAAAATATTTCTGGTAAGTTAGTTGGTGATGAGCCTTTTTATGACAGTTCATATGCTGATAATTTTGAGAGTGAAAGTGACAATGAGAGTGGTAGTGAATCAGGAAATAGAAGTGGTAACATGAAAGCAAGAAAGGAGAACATAAGAGTAATGTATGATCCAAAATGGGAAAAGGTAGTTTGGCAACTTAACATGATTTTTGAAAATGCATATAAGTTTAGGGAAGCTGTCACCAGGTATGCAATAGAAAGAGATTGTGAGCTCGAGAAGATTACAAATGATAAAAACATAGTTAGGGTAAAATACAAAATTAGTGGATGCCCTTAGTTGTTGTTTGCAAGCATAGAGCCCAAATGTTGATTTCATTATCAGAACTTATAATCCTAGGCATAGCTGCAACAAGACCAACACAAATTCAATGTGCAATACCAAGTATCTTGCAAAGTATTATAAAAGTAGGATAATTTCACAGCCGTACATAAAGGGTTGGGAGATGCAAGATTTGACAAGGGAGGATTTGGGTTTATATGTTGGGAAAATTTTTTGCTTGAAGGCTAGGAAACAAGTATTGAAAGAAGTGATGGGTGATCATGTGAAGGAGTTTGGCAGGATTTATGATTATAGAGATGTGCTCCTTCAATCAAATCCAGGGATTACATGTGTGGTAAAAGTGACAGATTCTAAAGATGGAAAAAATCATTTCACTCCTTCTACATTTGCTTTGCAGCAATGAAAAGGGGATTTATTGAAGGATGCAGAAAATGTGTTGGGTTAGATGGTTGTTTCTTGAAGGGAATATCTAAGGGACAACTACTTGTTGCTATTGCAAAGGATGGGAACAACCAAATGTTTCTAATAGCATGGGCTGTAGTTGAGACTGAAAGTAAAGATACATGGTGTTGGTTTATAAGGATATTGAAGTCTGATTTGGAGATCAATAATGAAGGAGCATAATTGACAACCATTAGTGATATGCAAAAGATATTATCTTATTTAAACTAACAAGATATTTGTTTTTAAGCTAACATTATCTTTTTTTAGACTAACAGTGTCTTATTTTGCAGGGTTTATATTCAGCAGTTCAAGAATATCTTTTTGAATGTGAGCGTAGAATGTGTACAAGACATATTCTAGCTAACTGGCAACGTAAATGGAAGGGTATTGAGAGAAGAAATGAATTTTGGAGTTGTGCAATGTCAACTTATGAAGCTAAACTTAAAGCAAACTTGGACAAGCTAAGTAAGCTAGGTCACAAGATCTGTGATGACTTGGTAAACTACAATCTTGAGAAATGGAGCAAAGCAATGTTCAGAACTTCTTCCAAGTGTGATAGTGTGGATAATAATATAGCTGAAAGCTTCAATGCTTGGGTTTTGGGTCCTAGGCACAAGACAATTATTAGCATGCTTGAAGAAATTAGGATAAAGGTAATGAATAGGTTCACCATAGTAAGGGCATTTGCAGATATTTGAAATGAAGGATATCACCAATGCCAATGATGGCATTGGTTACAAATGTGGAGAAGTCAATGAAGTGCAGAATACAATGGAATGGTGATTTTGTGCACATAGTGTGGCTGCAATTCATCACAAGAGACTTAATCACTTGACTTCATCTCTGAGTGGTACAAGAAGGAGACCTACCTAAAAGTTTATTCTCATCTCATACAGCCAGTACCATGCATGGAGATGTGTCCTGAGTCAACAAATGAAAAGGTTGAACCACCTCATGTTAGAATAATGCCTGGAAGGCCCACAAAAAAGAAGAAAGGAGGTTGGGGAGATAAAAAGAAGTGGCAAGCTTACAAAGAAAGGAATATTAATGAGTTGCTCAATTTGTAAATCCACAGCTCATAATAGAAGAAGATATCCAAATAAACCTCAAAGCACTTCAGAGGTACTTTCTTTTCACTTCATAACTTCTGTCAATTTACAATGCCTGTTAATTAATCTTCCACCTCTGTTATTTCATGTTTTTGTTACATTCTGTTAGTTGTTATCAATTGATTATTAATTACTTCTGCTCATTTACTTTGCACTGTATCAGCTGGTTCTGTTAATTTTTATTCTGTCAGTTGTTACTGTTTTTTACTGTTTCTGTTACTTTCTGTTATCTTGCATCTGTCAGTTGTTACTGTTTTTGTTAATTTCTGTTGAATGCTAGAAAATGATTGCTAATCATTTGCATTTAGGTTGGTATAACTTCTGTTATATGTTGCTTACTGCTGTTATAGGTTGTTTCTGTTGGTATCACCTGTTTGGGACTGTTATGTATCAGTTAGTTGTATCAGCTATTTGACACTTTTAGTAGCTGTTAGTTTGGGACTGTTATGTATCAGTTAGTTGTTAGCTTAAGTTAGCTGTTAGTTTGGGACTGTTAATTCTGATTGGGGATGTTGCGTATTAGTTAGTTCAGCTAGTTGCATCAGTTGTTTCTCTTAGTTGGTATTAGATTGTATCAACAACCTTACTTATTAGATTGGTATTAGTTGGTATTAGCTGATTGGGACTGTTTCTATTTATGCAAAAGGGGTGTCTCACTCACAAAAATCAACCTCTAAAAAGAGTTCAAAGGCCGACTCCTAAGCATCTACTAGTAAGAAGAATGCTAAAGCTAGGGATGGTATAGGAAGAAGCAATAGCAACATGGTGCAGAACTCACAAAACTCAGATGTGCAACAATCTCAAGTTTCAGATGTCCAGCATTCTCAGGTTTCAGATGTGCAACAATCTCAAGCAAGCAACAGAGATGCTCTTACTACATTTAAGAGGCCAAGAGTAGTAGGACATGGAGTATTTGTCAGCAAAAGTGGCTATACATGTGTTGATGTGATTAGCAGTTCGATGTGTTAGTTTTGAGGTTGCAAGTTAAACTCTATTTTTTGATATATATTTTTTTTAACTTAATTTTCAACAAAGGAGGCTTGTTAGTAGGGTAATCGACAGTGGAAGGAACAATGGAGCAGTTGAAAGTTCAACTGTAGTGACTGGTGATCTTGGTTATAAACCAAGTAAAGGCCAGAAATGGAAGGGAAAGCAAGTAATCACAACTAGACAACTTCAACATAGAAGTGCTTTACCACAGTATTTAAGGTCAAAATCACCAAAAGCTAATGAAAAAAATGGAGGTGTTTGAGCTTCAACACTACTCTATTGGGAATTGTTATATGTCGATACTGTGATTGTGTTTTGGATAATATTTTTGTGGTGCAAGTTATGATGTAAACTATTAAAACTTGTTTTACTTCAATGCACCTTATGGGATGTAATGTAAAATTAGTTACTTGTAGGCCTTTTGAGCTCTAATACCATTGTATTAGCTTTCCTTGTGGTTGTACAACAAAAACTTTCAGGTGTTATTTCTAGCTTTGTATAGGCAGATGGTCGTGTTTTTAATTCTGCGGAAAAGATCAAACTTGAGTGTAAGAATAACAGCAATGACAAAACACTTCCTAGCATTTGCGACAAGTTCTGTGTCCAACACGGTTGGCTTTAGCAACAACCAAGTTTCAGATTACACTTCCTAGCATTTGAAACAAAAGCAACAACCAAGTTTCAGATTACACAACACTTCCTAGCATTTGAACAACCAAAAATACACATTGAAACGTATACTAATAATAAGCAGCATCTTCAAAATTTTCTTCTTCTTTAATTCAGCCTTAAGTTCCATTTTATCCTTTTGTAAGCCAAGAATTATCACCTACGATTGGCCAGGAAATTCCGGATCATACCACTAGAAAAATTCACAAGCCACACGATCCTTAGCTTGAAAATTTTAACCAAACCATTATAAATAAAAGCGAAATTTAGCCATATTATGTCACGACCCAAAATTCATAAGGTCGTGATGGCGCCGGACATCATTGTCAGGCAAACCAATCATTAATTAATTAAAATAATTTTCCTGTTTTAACATTTATGAAAAAGCATTTTCCTTCACTTTATTACATATTAACTAAATAAAATCTGTCAAGTAAAATAATAGTTTAAATATTACACTTTAGCAAATATATCCCAACACATCCCAGAACCCGGTGTCACAAGTACATGAGCGATTTCTAAGAATTCATACAATCATCACAAAGCTTGTCCGAAATACAAATTGGACAAGAAAATTTAAAATAAAAATAAATACAGTACGGGGGAGACTTTGTCAACTGTGGATCGCCTCAGGATGGTGCAGCTCGCCTAAGTCGCCAACCATCCATGTAACTATGAAGGTACATGTGCAATAAAATGCACAGCAAGTGTAGCATGAGTACAAAAGCAACGTGTACTCAGTAAGTCACCCGCCTAACCTCAGAGAGGTAGTGACGAGAGGCAAATTAGACACTCACTAAGGGACAGCAAATTAATTAACAACATATGATGAACACGGTAGGCATGTTGGGGTAGTAAAACAGCAATATATATAAGGCACTGAAATCCAAGTAAATACTGGAAATAACAAACAGTTAGCACTTCCTCATTTTCCTCCAAATATTTTAAATAAATAATTTCCTCTCTGTTTTCCCCCAAATATCTTGTCACTTTTAAAAATCCATGAAAAACTTTTAACAATTTAGCATGTGCATACGGGATAAGGACAACCGGCCATCTCTGTGCACTGCCGAGGATCGAACGACTCGTACCAAAAGTGCACCTCTCAATAAAATACTCATGTCTATGCACTGCCGAGGACCGAACGGCCCGTACCAAAAGTGCATCTCTCAATAAAATACCCATGTCTATGCACTGCCGAGGGTCAACCGGCCTGTACCAAAAGTGCATCTTTCAATCTGCCATGGCGTAAGGCCCGCTCCCATGAGAGTGGGGGAAATAACACTCCGCTCGCATAATGTAAATTGCGAAGCGGTCACATGCAGTCAGGCACAATCAACAGTCCACCCCGAATACGTCGGAAAAATAAATACTCAAGTAAATGACAGATTTCTCTTTTAAAAACCATAAAATAGTGTTTAAATTCTTTTTTTTTAGAAATTTATTAGCCAAGTCTAATAATATCACTTTATCTAGTATACGATTAACCACGGAGGAAAATAATTCTCTTTCCAGCTGATTAAGAAAATGAATTCTAGTCTTCTTTAGGTATCAAATTACGATTTTGATTATATTAGCGGTCAAGTAATACAGGCAGGATCACGGGTACAATACATAGGGCATGCTAGTGGGTCCTAGACTACCTAGACATGGCATAATAGTAGCTACGCACGGACTCCCGTCACCTCGTACATACGTAGCCCCCGAAGATAATAGCATATACTTAATTAATTCACCTAGGGGACAGTTCCTCCTCACAAAGTTAGAAAGGAGACTTACCTCACTCCGAAATTCCATAATCGGCCTCCAAGCCCTTCCGATGACTCCAAACGTCGCACAACGCTCCGAAACTATCCAAACAACGATAAACCAATGAAAATATACTCTAATATTTGCAACAATTCCAAATTATATAACTTCCCAACCCCGCTTAGTGAAATGATCAAAATACCCTCGGGCCCATATGCCCGAAATCAGAAATTTCTCGAAGATACATTCTACCCATAGTTTTACTAGTTCAAATATACAATTTACTCTAAATTCCATGCTCAAATTCGTGGCTGAAAATCCAAATTACCATTTTCTAGGTTCCTTTAAGATTTTCCAATTCCTACCAATTTCCATGTCTAATCCATGTATATAATCTTGTATTTAACTTAAAAATGGGAGGAATTTACTTACCTTGATATGCAGGATGAAAATCCCCCGTTGAAGCCTCCCAAAATCGCCATGCCAAGATGAAAATAGTGAGGAAATGGCCAAAATTCGCATATAAACTATTCTGCCCAGGCCCCAATTACTCTCTGCGTTTGCATACCCACGAGCGCGTTCGCAGAGCTTCCTCAAGCCAACACTCCGCGATCGCGGTCCCCTACCCGCGTTCGCATAGGCCAAAGAGCCCCCAACTCCCTTTTCCTCTATGTGTTCGCACACCAGACCCTGCGATCGCATAGGACAACCCAGCAGCCTTTACAAATCCTTCTATGCGATCGCAAACAACTACTCGCGATCACAAAGGCCAAATCCAAGCAGCCTCCAATTCCTTCTATGTGATCGCACACCCACTCACGCGATCGCATAGAGTAAATACTTGCTGCACTCACACCAGAAAACCAGCAGTCCTCTCAAGGCAAAAATTGACTCGTTGAGCATCTGAAACACGCCCGAGGCCCCCGAGACCTCAACCAAAACTACCAACCAGACCCAATACCTCGAAATCACATCAAACAACGCTGAAATCACGAATCGCACTAAAATTCAAACTTTATGAATTTAGAAATTCCAACTTCAACATCCGACGTCGAAACCTATCAAATCACGTCCGATTGACCTCAAACTTTGCACACAAGCCATGTTCGACATTGCGGACCTGCTCCAACTTCCGAAATCGCATTCCGACCTCGATATCAAAATTTCCACTTCCGGTCGGATTTCTCATAAACCTTCAAATTTTTATCTTTAGCCAAATGATCCAAAATGACCTCCAGACATCCGAATTCACTTCCGATCGCGCTCCCAACTCCAGAATCAACATACGAAGCTATTCCCAGTCTCGGAATCCCAAACGGACATCAATATCGCTGAAATGCGCTTTCGGCCAAACTTAGGAAATTTCTTCAAAAATGTTGACTTCCACAATATGCATCGGAACGCTCTCGGGTTATCCAAGTCCGAAATCATCATACGAACCTGCAGAAACCTTCAAATCCTGATTCGGAGGTCGTTTACTCAAAATCCTAATCTTAATTGATTCTTCCAACTTAAGGCTTCTGAAATGAGAATTTTCTTTCCAAATCAAGTCTAACTTTCCGAAATTCAATTCCGACCACACCTGCAAGTCATAATACCTGAAATGGAGCTACTCAAGACTTCAAACCGTTAAACGACGCACTAGAGCTCAAAGACCGATTGGGTCGTTACATTCTCCCCCACTTAAACCGACGTTCGTCCTCGAACGTGCCAAGAACTGCTCTGGAATTATCTGAAATCATTGTTTAACATCTCGAGCACCTGTCCGTGCTACTACAACCCAGTTGAGTACATTAGCTTGATCAAATCTGAAGATTTTTTATTTTATCCGTATAATAAGCTCAGAATTCATTCAAACACCTAAAATTTCTCTGCTAGGCCTAGTTCCAATATATGAACTCCGTATCAACTACCACACGAGGCACCAGAACACAACTGCATACCTTTGCTGAATCGGCACCATACACCGCATAATCCATCATCTGACCACAGTGACGCTCCCTGAACCTTAATAGCCAGAATTCTACGAATTTGATGCTCTCAATGCACCTTATAAGATACATACATATGTCCTGCTATAATGCTGACGATACCACCACAACGGAGGAGATGTGTAGAAATTCATACCCAACTGCAGAGTTAACAAATCATTGAATACCTCATCTTGACTAAAACCATCACCTCATTATGAACCTGAATAATGGTATTTGTTCTTTAATATACACTTCACTCGTAGTGATCCCCGATCCGATAATCTCGTCTCACCCAGTGTGAACTGCTCAGACAACAAATCACCCCAAACATGAACAACAACCTCACATGATACCACATCGCGCTGATAGGCCATAACTCGAACATGATAGATAAGAATGACTCAGGAAGGGACTATTCAACTCACACAACTAGTATGAATTTTTTCTCAGAAAATAGGAAGTAAAACATAAGAAAATAAATATACATTAACCCTTCTCATCATNTCTCTCAAAATACGCGAGAACAACCATCATAGTCGGGACAAACACCCCACAATCCACAACCAAATGAACGGAACGCCTCTCAGGCATAACTTCTCAAATAAACAACATTGCACTTCTTTATACTCAGTCCAAATCTTCACCATCAAGTGACTACATGTCACACTTACACAATCTTTTCGCGGTCATGCTTCCACGACCTTCCACACAAGGCAACAAGACACATCANAACTGTTGCGGCGTGCAACCCGATCCGAATACATACTCGTGGTGGCGTGCCACCCGATCCCATCATAAAACTCACATAAGGAAATATATACGAAGCTGAATTGCTCACTATTCCACATTACCGAATATCGGTCACAAGCACGCTAAGTGCATAATACCATCCTGGGGAGACTAATAGAGCCGCATGCAATATATATATATATATATATATATATATATATATATATATATATATATATATATATATATATATATA